>CAKNXH010060526.1:117073-138509 GCA_932178445.1 Andricus quercusramuli | reverse complement strand
TGATGTTGTCTTACCATCACAATATCAGGTATGCTCTTTTTTTTTTTTAATTATATGAATTTCGTAAATGATTTTTGTCTATGTTTTAACTTTTATGTAAATTATTTTTCTTCAGAAATAAATTTTGACGGATGAGGGCTGACATGACAGCCGAAACGTTTCGACAAATTTGAAATTGGACGAATTTTTTATTGTTTTGACCTATCTTTTGGAGACTACAATTGACACATATACTACAAGGTCGTGACTTTATTATCAACACAGTATTAGCATGTATTTTACATAGAGCAATTGAATTGTATAAAATTTCAAGTATTTTTTTTATTCCAGTGACAAAAAAAAAACAAATCTAAACATAGGATAATTAATAGAGCCCCTTATGAAGCTGTGTTCGGACCAATTAAAGTAGGTTTGGCAAGCACTTCATTACCGAAAGATGTAGTCGACAACTTGGTCACCAAAGAAGACCCAGAAGGCGCACTTGCACATTAAAATAAAACAGAATTAAATGAAGACAGGTATTTATTAATATGAAAATTATAATATACTGCAAATTAGTGATATAGATATTAATTTATTCATCGTTATACTATGCAGACCTCACAGATCGGACCCTATTACCAACATTGTACCCTATATTAAACTTTAATCCCAAAAGTACCCTATGTTCAGTCAATACCTTGAAGTAGCAAAAATTAATCAATGCAAGAATCACTAGAGTAAATATATGGACGAACACTATCAACGTGAAAATAGTGGTAGTTGTACGCTATTGTTTTCCACGCGAGGAGTCATATTAATTATTCGTTTACTTTACACACAATCTGGTGAACTGACAGTTCATGAAAAGACTTTTATTATCGAGTCTACTGCAATTGCTGTCAGACATGAAGAAATACAAATAGATCAGACGGCACAAGAAGAAGACTCATTTGGAGTCTGTTATTTAATATTGTATTTTAAAGATACTGTCCAATGTGCGAAATGCTGTATAAAAATGCATAAAACGTGTGGTGATTTAGATTTAAAAACAGAGGATTTTCTCATTTGCTCACTATGCGCCTGAGGAGAACTTCTACTCGAAAATCAAAATGACTGCTACAGAAGAAAAAAAATTGCGGCGAAAAAAATGATAAAGTTTTCTGAAGCAAATTTTCCGTCACTCAATATCGGTGATTACGTAACGTTATCAGTTCCTAGTGTAGATCGCGGAACACTGGGTTTTAGTAGTATTTTTGGAATTGTGACTGATGTAAGAAGTGGGGTTTATCAAATGGATACGAGAATGGGCTTGCTCAGTGGTTGGTTTCCCCGAGCAGAAATTCAAAAATCAGGAACCAACATGATGAAAATAGATGACGTTCGTAAAGATATTTTCATCTTAATAAGAGAGGCGGCATCTCAGCAATCAGTCAATGGTGGGCAAGGCTATGAAAAATGTAACTGTGAAGCAGCTCATAATCAATGCGTTACAAGTCGTTGTTCATGTTACAAAGCAAACATAAAGTGTGGTTCTCGTTGCCATCAATCTTTAACGTGTTATAACAAGTTAGTGTGATTTGAATTTAAGTTTTCAAGCTAATGTAAATATTTCAATTAAACGTACCTGAATTTCTAAACGTTCAAATAAACAAAATGCTGTTTTCCAATTCTATCATCAGTTATAATCTATCAATTTTTATGTTCAAATTTCAATAAATATTTAGTACTGTTTTTAGTTTACAAAACCATCAATAAAATATCGTCCATTTGAACGTTCATAATCTCAAGCACATTCCGATTATATTATTCTTAGACTACTTAGAAATTATAAATTTAATATCCAAGAATCAGAATTATCAAATGTAAAAATTAATGTAAAATAGAAGTTAACCAGTGTAATCCCAGAGATATTGATTATTCAAAGTTACATAAAACCGTTGGAAACAATTGAATACTACAATTATCTGATGTCGGATAATTTTTATCCGACTCCCAATACAAATTGTTGGTCGTCGGATAATTATAGTTTTGAATTGTTTGCAGCGCTTTCATTCAACTTCAGATAAAACGTATCTCTGGAAATTACTCTAAATGTATTATAATGTAATAACAATAATGTTATGCATTTTAAAAAGATTCCTCACTTTTTTCCTTCCGTCATTTTTAGAATACACCTAACAGTAGATATAGCATTTTCCTGATTTTAAGTGTGACGTCATTGATTTAAAATTAAATAAGGTTAATTTCCCACGTTATTTTATTAAAAATTCAACTATTTTATTGAAAAGTTATATATCTTCGTTATTATATATTCAACTGTATTAGAAAAATTTATCTTTTTGACTTGAAAATTCTACTTTTTTGTTGAAAATTCGTCTCTCATGCTTGATAATTCATCTCTATTGGTTGAAAATTCAAGTAATTGCTTGAAAATTCATGTATTTCGTATAACATTCGTATTTATTTAGAAAATTTATCCTCTGGATTAAAAGTTCATGTTCTTGTTTTTAAAGTCGTCTTTAGTATTAAAAATTAATCTCCCTTACTAGAAATTTCATCTTTTATGGTTAAAAATGCAACTGTTTTATTGAAAATCAATAATCTGTTTTCGTGTAGGATTCAGCTGTTTTTTAAATATTCGTCCTTTGGTTGAAATATTAACTATTTCTGTTCCATACTTCTGTTCCATACTTTGTGCATTTGTAGGACGACGCGTGTTAATTTCAATATGTTCCCTAGCTGAGGCCACTAATTCCAATTACCGATTCCCGAATTCGGGGGGTTCGCTTTCTTCTCGTTCTTGAAATTTTACATCTTCATTCCTAGGATCTAACTATAGGCGCATCTGTACTTCATCGGAGGCATCATACTGCAATTCTAATCTCTCTAATTGCACCTTAAGTACACCTGCATTGTCACTTCTCTTATCAAGGCCATTCCAAAAGGTTGCGAAGTGAGTCACGTTACTCTTCATCACGGACCGTTCGATTTTTTATTGATCAAGGGACTTCATAGACATTTTGAGAGAATATGAGGAAATGTTAAGGACGTGGATTTTAGTGTTGAATACTCACCGCTTGTTGCGTACTGTACATCTGCTTCTAAGTGTTGGCTGGGAGTGAGAGGAAGGATAGGGGTTGTTGCGACCGGGTCCCACTCTCAATTGCGAGGGGGTGGTCTAGGTGCCGGGGTTCGTGGCGTCGACGCGGACAAATAGGCGTCGAGCCCGCTCATACCCTGTGGCAAATTACGCTGACTGGGGGGGGGGGGGGGGAGTATACCCTTTTTATATCCCCCTTGATGAATTTCCTCCACGCAGTCTGACCGTCCATGGACGCATAGACTTAGCGGAGAGGCGAGTAATAGGGAGTGCGACGAATGCGTCGACTTGTGGCTTTTTTTTGGGGGGGGGGGGGGGAAGAAAAGAGGAAGGATGTTGGGAACCAGGAGTGGCAGCTGGTTCCGCGATGGGTCGTCGCACACACGAGAAGCTAACACGAACTCACTCAACAAATCACGGAAGAGAAAGAAAAAGAAGAAACCGTTCACTGCGAGGTATTAAGAACGTACACTGATAATCCGAATGAACCGAAAAACCGGCGCGATGGATCCGAAGAGATGTTGTGTGAAGATGGTGTTGGCCGAAGTTGGAGAGACACTCCGGAGAGTGTAGAAGAGAAGCTGCGTTGTGATTTTGACGATGTCTTTTATTTTCAAAATGCTGAGTGACAAGAGTGGAGAAGGCAGAACTGACGCTGCTCTCTCCTCAAAATCTGTACATTAACTAACTATCCTAGAGCCTCTCGGCTCGCAGCAGCCTCGACACGGGAGCTTCGAAGGTGGTGGGAGCCTCAGCGAGCTCGCCGATTGGCCGAAAATCGACAACGGAGTCGCGGCCAAGCACTGATGCCAATACTGGCGCCTTTTGCTGCTGCGCTTGCGTTCGGGCCGCGCACTGGTTGGCCGCAGTTGGTGCGCAATTTAAAATTGGAGTTGAAAACAATTCTTGTAATTTTAATAAATAATTATTGAAAAACGCACAAGAATGTATATAAATGGTGCAACTTCTGATTTTAGACTTCTGAAATCAAATGTTTAGTGAAATGTAAGTTATTCTTTGTAAGTCGAAGAAATTAAACTGTTATTCAAAAAATATATGTCTTATAAATTTTTTTTTTTTCTAAAATCAGAAGTTGTACAATTTATATACATTCTTGTGCATTTTTCAATAATTATTTATTTAAATTACAAGAATTGTTTTTAATTCTGATTTTGAATTGCGCGCCAACTGCGGCCAACCAGTGCGCGGCCCGAACGCAAGCGCAGTAGCAAAAGGCGCCAGTATTGGCATCAGTGCGGCCAAGCGGTGGGGAAAGCCGCCCAGACCCACTACCCAAAGGTTCACGCGCCGTCGGCCATGCCAGCCGAGAAATTATTTATTCTAAAAATCTTTATTATCGTTTTAAAAATACTAAATATCATCTAAAACTAATAAAATTCGGAGGGTAATCATATTTTAATATAAATTTAAAAACTGCTCAAACCGAATTAAAATCTGTCCATTAGAACGGTCGTGCAGGTTGTTTATTTAATAATAAGAGTATTAATAATAAATTGTTTGTTTAAAAAAATTAACGTACAACCCGAAGGGCCCTCCGACCAATCCCTGAAAAAAAATAATTTTAGTTTAATTATACCGGTACTTAATTACTTATAATAAGTAAGAATTCCATGAGTAAACGACATATTCTTCTAAGTTAATTTCCGTCGATATTTGAGTATATATAAATTATGTATACTCAGACATCGACCTAAAGCTAATGTAAAATAGTCAGGGGGGGGGGGGGGTGAAATTCCTATTGTGTATAGTGTTTAAAATCTCTGAGTAATTAATTTCAGTAATTATGGCTTTCAAGTTTTTTTTTTCTTTTTAATTTCTACTAATTTATATAAGCCCCTGTTCCTTCCCTTTTTCATCCCTTTTTCCGGCTTTAATTCTAGGCTCTAATATTAATTGAATTCGCGGTCTTCTTATAATTTTTATTTTGCCACGCGTCTGCTGGTTGAGATCCTTCGCCTTGCATGCCAGTACGCCGGAGCGAGAAGCAAATAGAAAAGAAAGAGAGGGAGGGTAATTTAAACGAAATGAAGCGTGCGGAGGAAAATGAGAGAGTTGGGGCGTACGTGACTTGGCGAAGCACCCCGGCCGGTTAACGAAGCGTAGCATAACAATGAAAACGTACTCAAGCACGTGCTTACCGGCTTACGGGACATTTTCCGGCCCTTACCAGTGGCCTTGAGAGGGGACAGGGGAGAGCCGGAACAAAGGCGTTGAATCACTGATGGCAAGCAAACTCGTCGTTTCAAAACACTGCAAAATCGACACTTAGAAAAGAGAATTAAAGTGGAGGGCCGCACGGATGAGTGTCGATGTTACGTGGTTCTCAACTATGGCCTGTAGTATATAACAAATTCAGACTTGTTCCTTGGTAAATGCATTTGTCACAAATTCACACTTCAGTGTTCATTCAAATTTATATTCAATTCTGAGTGCAAGATTGAAAAACATAACGTCTAAAGTTCAAAAAAATCGAAATCTCAATTTAACAGTCCAAATTAAATAGAAATTTCCATCACTATTCAAATGATACGAAGCACAACGAATTGTGTATCAAATTCTTGATACTATTACACGTCACACACAAATCACTGCATATGTAACTCAATTGATCACCACTCACTGTACTTCCTTAACGAGTATAATCTCACGAGTGCTGTGAAATTATAAAGTTCAGAAAGTCCTGAATCAAAGAATATTTTGTATATTAATTGAATCATAAACTAGTCACGAGTGAGAAATAACTGAAACACATCCAAATGCTTATTATCTACACAAGTCATAGAAGTTATTCACCCAGTTCGTGGTTATATGAAAGTGCACGATAATCATAACTCAATTCGTTCACTGATTTTAACTGAATCCGGCGTCGAGGGACCAATGTTTGCACGGGTAAAGGTGCTATATTGAAATTGTATTATTCACTTAAACTTTCTTTATTCAAATTCAGTTATAGACTAAGTTACAAATGAGTAGTTAAACTAAATATTCCAAAATGCGCGAAACAGGCTATGAGTGCAACCCGATCGTAGTCTCGTTAAGGATGGGTTTAGACTGCCGCAAAAGTACTTGAGCAGTACTGGCGACACGCAAGTATGGATTCCAATGTTGCCAGAAACGTAGAAGTGAAGAACATTTCAAATTTGGAAATTCTAAGAAAACTGGCCACCCTGGAGTTTACCTGACAATATTGAGTGAGATTGATTGAAGGCTGTCAGTGCCTTAAAATCATTGGGGCGATTCTCTTATGGTTTGCATGTACCGATGGCGATTGACACGTCTTGAAGTTTTCTTCAACGAGGGACCGAAAGATGCTAAGTCTATGCCTTAAAACTGTGCATACCGTCATAACCATAAACATAAAATTTCAGTAGGCTGTAGGAAAATATTTCTAAAGTGCAGATGTACAATATTGAGGTAGAGAAATACAGGCTACAAATTTAAGCTTCCTTTAGAATAGAATATATGAGTCACTCGGTCGAACATTCTTATTTGTCAAAAAGTCATATTGTTAATTGAAAAATCAACCAATTAGTTGAAAATTCGTCTATTTTATAGAAAATTTAATTCTTTTGCTAGAAATTTAATCTTTTTTGGTTTGAAATGCAGCTGTTTGCTTCAAAACTAATAATCTGTTTTTGTTGAGGATTCAACTATATTGTTGAATATTTGCCTTTTGGTTGAAATACTAACTATTACATTTTTGTCGAGAATTCTTTTCTTTTGTTGGTTGAAAATTCAACTACATGGTATAAAGTCAAACTGCATTGTGAAAAACTAGTTTAGTTGGTTGAAGATTCATCATACATTTCAAAAAGATTTCACAATTTTCCACAATTCCAGTAAATGTATGATAGTTATTGATTGAAAATGAAATTCGTCTTATTGTCCAGGCATACTTTGAGCAATGGGCTGTGAGTGCATGCAGACGACTAAGTGCCACCTTGAATTCAGGGAATTGGACCAAAGAAAGGTCGACGCAGGTAGATTCATCTCCGTGCCGGCAATAGCACTATTGCCCGGGCATTAGACCTAATGCCGTATTCGGCCTAATGCCTAAGGCATACATATAGATATAGGTATGACTGATCGATTGGTCATTGCTCGTATCGACTGTCTACCTAATGCTTGGTATCCTGTAGGTTCCAACCGTTACAAGCAATGAATTTCACCATAAAATAATAAATTTTCAACGAAAAATAAGAACTTTTAACAAAGGCGTTCAACTTCAAAGTGAGTAGTTCGATTTTCAACAAAAAGACGAATTCTCAACAACAAATGTAATAGTTGATATTTCGACGAAAAAAAAATTTTTATTCAAGATGGAAAATAGTTGAATTCAACCAAAAAAACGAATGTTTAATACAATCTTTGAATGCTCAACTCGCTAGTATTATTTGTCAAGAACCAAGTTAAAATAAAAAAAAAAGAATCAGTTTCTAAGAAAATTGTCGAATTTTCAACAAAAAAGTTATATTTTTACTCAATAATAACATTTTTAACCAAAATGGTGATTTCTGAACTAAAACTATATCAGTAGACTTTCCAACTGGAAAGAATTAACTTTACAACCAAAAACAGTTGGATTCTCAACCAGAGGGATGATATTCCTGCCAAGAGGGATGAATTTTCAACTGAGATGACGAATCTTCAACTAGAATAGTTGAATTTTCAGTTAAAAAAATTAATTTTCTTATGATAAATTTTATACTAAGAATGGCATAGAATAATTAGCAGTTTAAAAAGTTCTTTTTCAACCCAAAAAAATGAATTTTCAACGCAAAATATAATAGTCGAAATTTTAATAAAAAGAAGATTTGAATTTTGAACACAAAACAGTTAAACACAACTAAGAAAAAATGCTTTTCAACAGAATAGCTCAATATTCATCTGAAAAAGGTAAATTTTGAACCGAATTATTTCAATTTTTAGTGGAAAAGAATAATTTTCTAAAAACAAAGAAACTATTTTTTAATGAAATCAGATGAATTTTTAAACAATACAATTAATTGTTAACAAAATAGTTTACTTTTAACCAAGTAGTTGAGTTTTCAACCGGAAAGATGCATTTTTAACCAAAAAGATTAATTTTCTGCACAAAAAGACGAATTTTCAACAAAATACATGAATTTTTTATCAAGTCGTTGATTTTTTATCTAAAAAAGATGAAGTTTCAATTAAAAATGGAATATTGATACTTTCTGTTAAAAAGATTAATTTTCAATAAAAAAATAGGCACTTGCAACAAAATAAACTACCGTCGGAAGTTGTGGGTTCGATCAGCGTAAGGACTATTAAAATCACTGCTGGCTTTGAAACGCGAATACTCGTTCAAAAATTGAGCAAGACACTTTAAAGAAAAAACAACGTTAAAAATCTTATAAAACCACGCGTCCATCGAGCCCTAATGGGGATATTTTTCACCTTTTGCAGAGAATATACTACGCGATCGAAGAAAAAAAAATCAAGAATATGTCGAAATTTTACCTCGACTTCAACTTGTGGCATGACGTTGGAAAGTTATAGCAAAAATATTAAATTCATGCCACTTTGTCTCTAAAGTGTTATGTTTAATTCCAGCTAATAAAACTCAAAATGTATTTACAGGTTCTTGAGATACGACTAAAAATGTCTAAGCCTCAAAGTTCGAGTTTCAGTCGGAAACTACTGCTGTCAACCGCGAGAGCGGAGGTCGCCGAGAATTTCTCAAATTTTGTTTCTTAATTTCTACTAGTGCTATGACTTAGAATACTTGAGGAAAAAAATGGAAATTGACAGGCCAATAAAAGTTCAAATATATTCAGGGGTTTCCAAGATACGACAATAAATGTCCTAGCGTGTCTGCGTCGAGTCTCAGTCGACGAGCACCGCAGACAGTGGGGAAAAAGTACATTTTTTGGTTCAAAATACAGATCCGGCTGAACCTGTTAACCGAATTGGATGTTTTTTTTGAGAAAGCGGTGGAAAATTCGGAACGAATTGTCGAATCTGATCTTCGAAAAAGGTCTCTAGTTTTTTATAAACAAACAAATATATGGGGAAAAATTACAATTTTTTTAGTTTAGTCCTCTAGTTTCTTGGAAATAGAGTGACAAATATTGCAATTAACTCAGTTTGATAGTGCAACATTACTAGAAGATTATCCAATAGCGAGCATCCAACAAACAAATTTGTTAATGAACGATTTATTTGTTAAAATTTGATTTTCGCGAATCTTCATTATTTTCATATTATTCACGGTGGTCTGAGTCCCATGCATTTTTTTGACCAGATATTTGTTGCGCCAACAGAACCATCTTCAGTTGGTCTCGAGAAACGAAGAGCTCTATGAGGTCATGTAAAGTTTGAATTCTTAACCTCAAAGTTTGTGTACGTCGCTTTTTATGCTAGGTACATTGTTTCATATTGTTTATACGATCATTATAATTTGGTTCTTTGAAATAGTTCAAATAAAATGAAGGAAATTCACGCGTAAATATAGAATATTTTTATAAATTGTGACATGTTTCGAGTTGAAAACATTTACGTAAATTCACAGTATTCATACAACCAGGGTGTTTAGCGCTTCAACAAACAAAAATTCAGGACTTTCCCAGGCTTTCCAGGACAAGAAATTATAGTTTCCAGGTACCTTTCTTTACAGTAGAAAAATAATTTTCACGAAACATAGTAGAAATTTTAGGTCCAGTGAAACCAAAAAATGTGCCATGTGCGAAATTTCTCATTATTATTTTTTTTTTTTCATACATTTTCTCGGATGAACCCGGTTTTTCGTCATAGCCACGGAATAAGTCAAGTGACTGATGAGATCAGGATGTTATAAGTTATTTCAATACGTTGTTTGAAATCATTTACGATGATGTTGTAGGTACAAAATTAGAAGCATGACGTTGTTTGCAGTTTGGCTTTGCCGCTGTTATCCTTACACAGCGGCCGTGAGTGCTGAAGGTGACACCAGTCGCCTCTGGATGCTTTCTTAGAGCTACTGTCCGAGATTTATTATTTTTATTTATTATGGGTAATGGAATTTTTTTATTTTGAGAAGTTGTAGGCTCCGGAAGCTTCGATCATGATTCCTTAAAGAAACCATTCCCAAAGCTACTGGAACGTGTACGTCATCCGCTTCTGCTCCTTCTGTCCTAGAAGGTAAGCAAGAGCGGGAAATTTACGCGTGATAACATCCGGCAACACTGTTCCTTGGAGTCAGGTCTCTAGCCGCGGATGACCTTACGCGGCAGACAAGACAGTTGGAGATGAAGTTTCACCTCTGGATACTTTTTTAGAGCTACAAATATTTGTAGAATTTAAGAGGAACAGTGTTGACGGACCAGATGGAGTGATCCCAGGAGAACAGCCTTTTGCATCCGGTTCGCGATGAAATGAGCATGACGCTGGCAAGCCGGAATCTTGTTGAGTTGGCTAATAAATGAAGCTTTCATACCTCCAAGGCAGCCGATTATGAGAATTATAAGATGGACTTTGTAGCCTTGGTATAGCCTACTCAGCTCGAAAAGAAGTGCTTGATATATCGCCCGTTTTTCTCCCTCCTTTGCCGTGATATTACCATCGGCTGGTGCCGAGAATTCAATCACGTAAATGATCTTGTTCTTCAGATCTTGGAGGACAATGTCAGGCTTCGTAGCACTGATACGTTGAGTGGTGGAGAATGAGAAATTCCAGTAGATCTTACACTGATCATTCTCCACAACAGACTCGAGATCCCCCTGAGCGTATGGCAAGACGGGCAATAGATCAACATCATAGAAATGCCTAAGATGGTAATATATCACTTTTAGAGCTGCATTGTGTCCCTCTATGTACGCGCAGTGTGCATATTTAGAGCATCCACTGAGAACCTGTCCAAGTGTTTCGGGCTCTTGCTTGCACGCTCGGCAGTTGGTATCGCGTACAGGTACATTCAGTATGCGCTCGCGGTAAACTAAGGTGTCTATGACGCCGTCTTGACAGGCAAAAAGAAATCCCTCGGTCTCCGATCTCAATCCAGCAGACTTGAGAAACATGTTGGACAGACCCATCGAGAGCTCTTCTCTACGTAGGATGCCGTAGAACTTACCATGGAGGGGTTTCTCAGCATGTTCTCTTAGTAGGAGCGTATGTACTGCTTCCTGTATACGACTTTTAAGCACCAGAGGTGTTAGTGATGCTAGGCCATGTGTAATGTCGCTGGAATTAAATGGGAGGTCAAGCTCCTCTGCGGCCCTATCTGCTGCATGGTATAGAAACACCGCAGCATTGGCGACTTCATGTTGATGTATGAGTCGCATAAGGGAATCCGTGCTTTTTAGAACTGAACAGGCTGTAGCCAGAACCGTTCTTCGATGAAGACACTCTGAGCTTAGCAATCCTCTACCCCCTTTATCGCGAGGGAGATATATTCGAGGTACGGAAGATCTAGGATGAAGACTTCGTTGTATTGTCATCATCTTGCGTGTGCTTAGATCAAGTTGTTTTAACTCATCGACGTTCCATTTTACTGCACCAAACGTGTAGAGCAGTATAGGAACGGCCAGCATATTGGTCGCCTGGATCTTATGCTTTCCAGATAATTCGGAAGCCCAAATTTTTCTGAGAATTTGGCGATACCTTTTTCCAAGGGCCGTTTTCAAGTTATGCACATTTTGGGTTTCCGCTTGCGGTATTCCAAGATATGTATATGTTTCTCCAATACCAAGATGTTGAATGGTATTTCCGCCTATGAGTTGAACATCCTGATCGTCACTGGATGATGTAGTTTCTAGTCTTCCTTGGTGTAGGTGGACGCAGGCACACTTGTCCAGTCCGAAGCTCATGCCAATCGCTTTAGAATACCTATTTACCGCATCTACAAGGATGTTAAGGTCCTTTTTTGAGGAAGCAAAGAGTTTAAGGTCGTCCATGTATAAAAGGTGGTTGACCTTATATTCTCTTCTGTTCGGCGGGCCACATAGGTATCCAGAGCTTTTGCCTCGGAGCACAATAGATAGAGGCAAGAGGGAAATGCAGAAAAGTATCGGACTTAGAGAGTCTCCTTGAAAGACCCCCCTCTTATAAGTGACAAAGCTTGTAGTCACTTGTCTTTTGTCAGATGTTATGACAAATCTTGTCCGCCACAAGAGCATCAGCTCTTTTATGCATCTCACTGTTTTTGGATGCACCTCCATGCACTCAAGGAGCTTGATAAGAAGCTCATGGGTCGTGTTATCGAATGCCATACGGTAATCAATCCAAGCCATGGACAGATTGCGTCGATACCTGATCGAGTCCTGGGTAATACACCTGTCTATTAACAGGTTCTCCCTGCAACCTGCCAGCCCTCTCTTGCATTCACGTTGTTCGACTATTGCACTCCATACCGGCTCGATAGATGTCAATATCCTCTCTTTGAGGATGCCAGTGAATAGCTTGTAGCTGGTGTTTAAACAAGCTATGGGCCTATAGTTCTTTGGACATGACAAATCTCCGGCCTTAGGGATCAGTACCGTGCGTCCTTGCACTAGCCACTGCGGGACGGGTTGTTCTCCATTTAAGAAAGTAGTAAATATACGAGCTAGATGTTGGTGCGTAGAAGTAAACTTCTTCTACCAAAAGTTGTTGATTTTATCTGGCCCTGGCGCCGAAAAGTTCTTAGTTCTAGCGATAACTTTCTTCACTTCTTCAGCAGTAATTAGTGGACACTCTTCCTCCGGACCTTGTAACCTTTGCCTTTGGCAAAAGTTACGAAAGAGTGATATATCGGAAGCGTCTTCATTTAGCTGATAAGTATCTCCATATACCTGCTCCCAGAAGACTTGAATCTTTTCTCGACTAGGCGGATTTTTAACTACACATGACGCTTTATTGAACAGACGGGAAGGATTAGTAGAAAAGGTGGAATTTTCCTGAATCCACTTAACTCGCCGTTCAAGGCGCTGTTTCGCTGTCGAAAGAGATCTTATCTTATGCGTCCAGTGCTGCTTGATGGTCGACAGTTTACACTTGTTCAGGGTGTGATTTGCTTTCCTCAAGTTTCGAGCAAGTGCCCTAACTTTTGGAGTGAACTTTTTATTTGATGTTATGTAGCTAATCACGCACTGAACATTTGATGCATGCCGTCTCGCCGTTTCAATTTTGAACTGAAGCTGTACAATACGCTCGCGTGTCTTACTCAGACGTACCGAAGTATCGTTACTTCTATCATCGCTAAGCAGGGAGACCGCCTTCTCGTGAACTACACAGTTCAGATTCCAGAGATTAACATCTTCGGGGAGCAAATCGCGGAGAGCAGTATTAGCTTCAGCTAATTTGTCCATCCTGAGGAAGACATTTTGGTGGATAGATTTCCTACTTCTCATGTTTGCATTATCGGCTATCTGCAAAGGTGGTCTTGCTGGAACGGGTGGAATGTTCGCTGGACGATGTTGCTCCTCTTCCTGTTGAAAAAGAGCTTCATATCCGTTTTTTCGCCAGAAGGATACCTGATCTCTTAAAAACTGAGGCGTTTTATGAGCATATTCCGGGTGCATATTGCCCCAACGGTCATGTAACCTCTTCATGAATCCTCTCCGCGCCGGTAAGCTTCTTTGCCAACAGGTAAGAAGGTCCCTCCTGAGTTGGTCCGACTATTTAAATCGATGATCTCGCGTTTGTCCGGGTCATTGCCTGGTCGTCACCTCGGTTCGTTCCTATTGCCACTCCCAACTGAACCATGGCCTCCATCCGAGAGAGGCCTATTGTGTGTGGCACTGCGCGATACTTGTGTCGTAACCGCATAACTCGTTGAATTGGGGAGTTAGCCCAAAGCAACGCGGCTGACTGGAAGAGCCGGAGCTCTCGGGCGATTAAGCCATTTCCCTTTCGGGGTAGGCGTGACTTGCTCGGTTCGGAAGTAGTGAAATAGGCATATATAGGTATGAGGTAGTTCGGTATATGGGTATAGGGTAGATGGGTATATAGGTGTTAGGTATAGATGATTTAGATTGATCTGGAGTTCTCGTGTTATTTATATAAATGACACGTTCACTCCGCAATACTGCTCCGACCCAGGTTGCTGATCAATCTCTCTAGCGATCACCCCAAGTGAGGAGCCTCACAAAATTGTTATGTATGGTTCCCCACTTGGGCCCATTAGTATCCAAGGTCTTTGTTCCAGGCATCATTCACTCTATTGTCACTCTGTTTATGAACTATTTGTCGCCACACATTTCTGTCCTGGCATACTACTCTAGCTTCATTCACGTCCATGCATTTTTTCATGCAGGCTCTTGTATTTCTATGGCTTCTTATGTCTCTTCGTATTAGTGTCTCATTCACAGATTCTAACCATTCTTTCGGCGGTCTACCTCTGGGCATTCTGCCATTTACTTTACCTTTATATACTTGCTTCGTCAGTCGTTCATCTTTCATTCTTTCAAGATGTCCGAACCATCTTAACTGATTTCTTTCCCATATGTCAACTAGCGTCTCTCCTGTACCACATTCTTTGAGGATTATCTCGTTTCGTACTTTGTCCATCAATGTTTTCCCGCTTATTATGCGCAGAGGTTTCATGCCGATCGCGTTGATTTTACTCCTGTCCTTTTCTTGACAGGTCCATGTCTCGCTACCGTATAGTACAGTCGGCACGAAAATAGAGTTATGTATGGCCATTTTAGCTTTTTTTGATATGTTTTTATTTGTGAGGATGGACCCTGCTCTATCGATAACCTGCTTACCCTTATTTATGCGTCTATCTAATTCCCCATCTATTTTTCCGTCGTTAGTGAATAGACTACCTAGATATACGTACTTGTCAAACGCTCCCAAAATCTGATTTTATGGTCCTGAAACCGTTTTTTATGTGGCATTGGTGATTATTCATTTTACCATGATGATAAATCACAAAGCTAAAATCAGAAATATTTCGAAGTCGCATATCTTCCCAACTTTAACAAAAAATTGAAATTTGACTTAGTTATCGAATTTTACGCTAACTTAAGTTTAACTTTTAATCAAGTAATTCAATTTTCAACAAAACAATTGAATTTTTGAGCAAATTGATGAATTTTCAACCTACAAAGATGACTTTTCAACCAAATAATCGAATTTTGAATAAAAAAGATTAAATTTCAACCAAAAAATGTTGCATTCTCAACGGAATAATTGAACTTGATAGAGACAGTTCAGTTCTTAACAAAAAAAGTGAATTTTAAAACCGGAAGGAAGAACTACTGGTCCAAATAGCAGAATTGCCAATAAAATAGTTTAATTTTTAAGCAAAAGGGATAAGTTTTTAACAAAATACTTGAGTTTTCAACAAAATAGTTGAATTTTCAACACGAATAGTTGAATTATTAACAAAAAGATGAATTTTCTACGAAAAATTCAATAGCTAACATTTCAACAAAACAAAAATCGAATTTTCAGCAAAATAGTTGAATTTTCAAACAAAATAAAATATTCCACCACATAGTTGAACTTTTGACCAAATTTTTTAATTCTCAAAGTTTGACTATCTCTTGACTAAAAGTATAATCATCGAGAAGCAACAGCTGAAAAAGACAAAAAAAAATAAAGGGCAAATAAATTACTAACAAAAAAAATATATCAGGGTAGCCCCAAACTTCAGTTTTAAAATTCCCCAACTTTACCCTGACCACTTTTTCATTTTTAACATACAATCTTTTATACACGCAGTAAAACAGTTTTAATTTAAAATAAAAAAATGTCTAATTTATTATTATGGACAGTTATTTAAAGTGCCTCTTATATAATTTTCTTAACTTTCGTGAGATTTTTTTCTAAATCCCGATTCTCCCCGGCCAATAAAATTCCCTGATTTTTCCCTGATTTCCAGGTTTTCCCCGACCTAGAGCCACACTATACAAATCTCAGAATAACTCAATCAAATTTTAACCAAGTCTAATTAATAAAAACTCATTACTAGCGAAATATTGAATTCTTTTTCAATATATTGACAGCAAAAGATTATGACATTTTTGTATTTTTTCGTTCAGCAGAGAACAAGCTTGAAACCCCTATTTTTTATTTGAGGAAATAAAATTCCAGGACCATCACCAAAATTTAAAGAATGGTTCAATTTTGAAAAGTTTTTCAAACCAGGTTTTTCCAGGTAGAAGAAATTTTAGATCTTCTCCAGGTTTTTAAGGATTTCCAGGACGGTAGACATCCTAAATTCAACTGTTCAGAACTATACGTGAATATTTTCAGCTGGGTTATTATTTATAATATTATTGTCTGAAAATACGTAGTTTGAAAAAATTATATCTTGGCATATATTTTCAGTGAGAAAATCAGTGTTATTTAAAATTAAATATTATAAAACGGTATTTTAAATAATATTATTATTAAACCTTCTCGTTTTCCGTGAATGTGTAAGAGTTGGGGTAAATACAGAATTTTACATCCAGTGGTGCTAAAATTGCTTTTTATGTGAAAAATGTGAAAATTTGTAACAGTTCTTCCAATAGTTTTTCTTCTTTTACAATATTATCCAATTATTCATATTAAACTTATGATGGCTTGTTTTTCTTGTTTTTATTAACAAATCTTCATAAATTTAATATGAGTAATTGAATAATATTGTAAGAGAAGGAAAACAGTTCAAAGAACTATTTCAAATTTTCGCGGGTAGGGTTGCGGGTCGAGAGGGGGGAATGTTTTCTCGAGTCCAACTGAAGATGGCTCTGTTGTCGCAACAAATATCTAGTCAAAAAAATACGTGGGAGTCAGACCGCCGTGATATTATTTTTCCTCACCTTGGAAGTAATTCATCGCAGAACATCACTATGATGGAAAATGTTCGTATTTAAATAATAAATAACAATAATATAAACAACTTTCCGTAACAAATGTGCACTTTGGGTGTTTTTTGAATAAAAACACCGTTTTCGCAATCTGTACTTATAATTGGCTAACTCGAGGCAGTTTGAAAATAAAGAGATGACTGAACAATAATTTTTTAAGATTGAGTAAAAACTTCCGAAATTGCCTCAATTTCTTAGTGCAATAATACTAATATATAATCCAATAGTGAAAATTGAACAAAAAAATTTGTTAATAGACAAATTATTTTTTTTAAATTGATTCTCTCACATTTTTATCATTTTTACATTATTCTTCTCCATCTTGTGAAAAATTCATGTGATACCGTTACCATGATGAAGACAATTCCCTAGTAGCAACGTCTGGCTTGTATGACAGAGGCCAGAGTCTGGCTCAGCATCTGCTCCCTGCAGTCGACCAGACTGGCGGGAGAAATGATCTGACCAGACAAAAAACAGAATCTGGTGAATAAATTTAATCCTTGAGGAACCAGATTCTGGTATTTAGTTTTAACACTAGTAATTAATGTAGAAATTAATTATTGAAATTGAAAATCTGGAAATCGGAAGTTTGAACGATTTACAAGTATGCCCAAACATGCAAGCATGCAATAAGCTTATACGACAAGAGGTTATGTTTTTAATATTTCAGTGTGTCTCCTGAAATGTTGTGACGTCTCCTCAGTAAATTCTCCCAGAAAGGGCTGAAATATAGTGTAAAACTATTACAGAAACCTATTTAGTACCAGTTTAGGTTTTCCAATTTTGTCTGGTGTATATCATGACCAGTCTGTGCCAGGATCTGCTATACCAGACTGTGGTGCCAGAACAGCACGCCAAAGCGGAACCAGTCGGGCGCCAGGCTGCAAACAGATTCTTCTTTTTCTGTCGCCCAGCTGGCGCCAGTCTGCAGTTATCTTGCTACTAGGGTTCGTATGAGAATAGTTATTAACAATAATATGAACGAATTATATTTAAAAATGTGTATTTGTTGTGTTTTTCAGAAAAAAGTTCGTTTTTTTTTTATTGAGTACTTACAGTTGGCCAACACAACAGGGTTTGAATACAAGGAATAATTGAAGAATACATTTAATGATAATTGTTATAAATAAATTCTATAAAAAATGAAAAGTTGGGGCACTCACGAGTCTGAAGATTCTTGTTGTAAGCTATTTATCTTTTAACAATCATTAACTGATATCATGTTCTACGATTAGAAAGGTCCTACCAATTAGATGTATTTAAATCAACAGCTCGTACACAGTTCCTTCGACTTTCAGCATGAAAGATCAATGGTTGCTGATCCCCATTTGTTAGTTCTGTAGCGAAACAAATGAGTCTCATTGATCTGAAGTTAGGCAACGAAAACAACGCATGCTTTTTCCAGCTGATTGTTTTTCTCATTCTCGCAGTATCCAGATGTGATTTGATAGAAGAAATCATCATCGCTGGAGGAATTTGATTTTTAATTTTTTATAATCTGGAAAACATATTTTAATTCACTGCTAACAAAGATTATTTTTATTTGTTCGCGTTACTCATTTTTTATGTAAAAAGAGTTTGCTCATCGTTTTCCCTCATAGCTTCTAAGTCATTTAGTCCCCAGTAAATTTGATTATTTCTGTGTATGTGTGTGTGTGTGTTAGTGTATACACATAATTTACAAGTAGATTCTATAACAGTTGATCGGAAGTTCTAGTAAAGACGTCACCATTCTGTTGGATTACCTTTGCACAGCTAACTTGAGAGATAATGAGCAAGTCAATTTGACACGAGAAATCTTGTTGCGGCGCTTCATTCCGTCTTTGAAAAAAGACGGAAGAGTGCGTTCTATAATGCAGACAAATTTTCCAAGCTGAACAGTGCATGGTTATCATCTGACTCCATAATACCATTGTATCACAAAAAGGTAGGCTGGAGATCTTCAGAAGATTTTGAAACCAGTTCCAAATCGACTGAAATAAGGAAAACACTCCCTTGTAGACTCTCATCCTCAAATTGAAATTGAGAATGTTTGTTTGAATAATTTGTGCTATTCTGGGAAGAAGAACTTGACTCAGGAGATAAGAAGTATGATATCGAGTGCTGAATATGAAGAACAAGGAGAACATAAAGAGTTTGAAGAACAAATGGAGCCATTTACATTAGATGAAGCTATTTCTCTGGCTGAAGACACAAAATTAACTAAACATCAATATGAAACTATTAGATCACAAGCTCAGGCACATAATGCTGATATTTTTCCTCTTTGTAAAAGTCTTGAAAAAGCCAAGAGAGAGTGTTTTCCTCCCGAAAAAAGTATTACAGTTACAGAGTCTGGGGTGAGTGTTGAATTGCAAGATTTGTGCGATCATACAGTGAAGCGTATGTTGGAAATTCCAAATATTTTTCCACCGAATATAGTGGTAGTGGAAGGGAAGAATGTCGTAATGAAGTGTCAATATAAATATTGTTGTGATGGCTCATCTGACCAGAGCGAATATAATCAAAAGTTCTGTGGATCAGAAAAATCAGATGCAGGAATTTTTATGATGTCAATGGTGCCATTACGTGTAATTAAAACTTGTTCCCATGAGAATGATACGAATTGTTCTGAATGTATATAGCCCTTGACAATTTGGAAGAACGAGAATTCTGGATACCCCCGATTATGTAGGCTGCTCATGTTTGAACATGCACCAGAAACTAAGGAACGAACCACGCCAGAAGTAGAGTTGATGAAATAAAAAATAAAAAAACTCAATCCTACAAAAATAAAAATACCAAATAGTTGTTGTACCATAACTGTTTATCATGAGTTCGCGTTGGCTATGGTTGATGGAAAGGTGTGTCAGGCTATTTTCGAAACTCCGTCTGCTGTCACATGTTACATTTGTGATGCGACAACATCACACATGAATGACTCTCCTGAACTTGCAGATAAACCAGAAAAGGTACGAAATTTCAGATGCGGGCTCTCTACATTGCACGCGTGGATTCGTTTGATGGAATTCATACTGCACATAAGCTGTCGTTTAGGATTCTGCAAGTGGCAAGCAAAAAGTAACGAAGTGAAAGCGAAAATGAAAACTGCAAAACAAAGAGTCCAAAAAGAATTCCGTCGACAGGGAGTTGATCCATAGATTTGGCATAATTTTGCCAGAAATGGCTGTAGGGGAGGCAATTGACACTTCTAAGTTCAGAAAATATTACGAACCAACAGCGGAAATGTACGCTAATCCTTATAGTTGATACTACATCCCAGTGACAGCAAAGAAATTCGCATTTATGGAGCCAAAATTATTAAATCTGCTTTCCTCCCCATTGGTCAATTGACGGAAAAAGCTCAAGAGGCGAACAAAAAAAATTTCAAATATCTACGAGAGTTTCACACTTGAAAATGTAGCAAAAAGGCTACTAATAGAGACTCTGGATTTTTAATTCCAGAGAAATATTTTTTAATACTTTCAACCTTACACTTCAGGATTCTATTATGCGCCATTTTAAAGGGTTAATTAATAATATATACAAAGGTCTAGCGTCGATCGTCGAGCGCGCCTGGGGCGCGTGACTGTTGAATCTCGCGCTTCGCGCTCGATCATATATTTATCTCGCACTTCGAGCTCGATTATGTATTCACCTCGCGCTGCGCGCTCGGAAGTATTTACATCGCGCATTACGCTCGGTTTCTCTACATTTTTGAACTTCGTGTTCGACTTCGATGAAAAGAAAAAGTTTATTTGCAAATATTATAAAATTATCAAAACCTCTACATATGAAGTAATTGTTAAATTTGTTTTTATTTCCGACTGAAAATGAACTTTATTTACTTAAGCTTCTATCGACCTTAAGGAACACATGCTCATCCAGACACTCGCGCTTCGCGCTCGATATTTGATTTGAAAATCATTTGAACCTTGCGTTCCACGGTCGGTTCTGTGCAATATATGATAGAAACAAAAAAGTTTAAGTGCAGCTTCATCGTATCTCACATACTCTGACAGCAAAATGGAATTTTGGATTTTTTTATTATTTTCTTGTGTGATCAAAACTTGAATTTTTTATTTTTCGAAAAATTCAAAAAGTTGTTATGAAAATATCGTAGGGTGTTCAAAAAGTAACGTTTTTCTCCTTATGACTTTTTTTTATATCGCGCGTTTTTCGGGTTAAAATGTTCATTTTCGTTCGTTTTTTGGAATTTTGAAAATGCTATAACTCCGGTAATTTTTTTTTATCTGAAAAAGTCATTGGGATAAATTTTTCAAGTTTTTGAGTACTATGAATAGCCGTACATAGAATTCATGAATCTTAAAAAAAATGGCTTTAAAAATTTTCAAAATGCTCTAACTTTTTGAATTTTGATCCAAATTAGCTGGTTATCGAAGTTGTTCTTTATTTTCAGGCCCCAAAAAAGCTTGCCAAAGCACAATCTAATCTGATTATTTTTTCGAAAGTTATCGTGCCTACAGACTACATACAGACTACAGACTACAGACTACAGACTACAGACTACAGACTACAGACTACAGACTACAGACTACAGACTACAGACTACAGA
>CAKNXH010060526.1:103882-117063 GCA_932178445.1 Andricus quercusramuli | reverse complement strand
ACTACAGACTACAAACTACAGACTACAAACTACAGACTACAAACTACAGACTACAGACAGACAGACAGATACCTTCGTCAAAAACGTTTTTTCCGTTTCAGTGAGTCTCAAAACGTGGAGATTTGCTGAAAACCGACTAAGTCAAATTTTACATAAAACCAATACCTTCTCAATATGAAAATGTAAAAAAAGTCTGAATATATTTTGTCCCAGCATATAGCTTTTTTTGGTTAGTTTGCGTGAACATTTGCTTGTAGAAATTTTTTATAACAATTTATATTATTTATCTTTGATAAAACTTAAAGCTTAAAATGCCTTTGAAGACGGCTGTGTATCAGTTCTGTACATATAAATATAATAATAATTAATCTATATACATAGATATGAGAAAAACACGTTGATTCGAAATTTATTGTAACATTTGTTTATAACAGCAGGTAAATTTCAGCCTATGCTAATTTTTAGTTCTGACTCTTAAATTGTGAGTTTCTTTGAGTATAATTTCTTGAGATGAAAATTTTTAAAGCTGAAATAAACAATTTTTTTGCTTTATTTGTTTATAAATTGTTGGATGAAATGTCTCAAGGATTCAAAATACATTCTTTTTATATTCTCAAAAATGTTTTTTGAGTTCTTGAGGGAATACTCGCCTGTCTAAAAACCTTCACATATAATATGTGAAAGAACTAGAGATGAGTTACGCTTGTAAGTAGTGTGTCCGCGATACGATACAATACGATAATCAAGGTCATTATCGTATCGTATCGTCTTATCGTCACGATAAAAATGTGCATTATCGTATCGATTATCGCAATTATCGTATCGTATCGTATCGCAATTATCGTCTATCGCGGCATCACTAGTAACAGTAGATTTTCATTTCAGTACTAATACTTCCTCTAATCTTTAATAAAATGATGATTTATAATCTTTGTTAAGAATGTTTTCTTATTTAAATCACTTCCTTTATAATCAAAATCAAAAAATAAATTATTTTAATTTCTTTGTTAAACTTTTTTCTCGATATTATCGTAATTATCGTCAGTATCGTGACAAAATTATCGTATCGTATCGTCTTATCGTCACGATAAAAATTTACATTATCGGATCGATTATCGCAATTATCGTATCGTATCGTATCGCAATTATCGTCTATCGCGGCATCACTGCTTGTAAGTGATCAAAGAGTATTATCGAACCATTTCTCCTTTCCTCTATTCAATGCCAAGTTTACAATTCAATAAAGGCTACAACCTTTAATTATTGGCCGATCGAAAAATTTTGTTTTTAATTATAGATCATTACATTTTCAACTAACCTGCGAAGCGATATTTTGTACTTTAAGCCTATTTTTTTAAACAGATTTCCGACAAAGTGCATTTCTTAGAAAAAAAATGTTTTCTCAGTTCTTTACTATTAGATATATTAACAATTAAATTAAATTACAACTTAAGACTGCAAAAAAGCCAAATAATTTGTGTATTGTATAATTTCCTAGTTATAAATAAATTTTGTAAGCCAACAAAAAATTTCTCTACTTTGAAAAACAAAAAAATTCTTTGCAATCTAATATACATATATCAAGGGAGATTAAAGACTCAATAAACTCTAGAAAATGATGACCACCTTTTTAGCTTTCTTATACAAGATTTAAGTTAATAAGTAGAAAATTTTGATCCCTTTTTCTCTGAAAAAATTATTTTCCATCTCATATCTACGAAAATAGTTTCGCAAGCCTATTAAACTTCAGAAAATTGTTAAGACCTAATATTTGCCTTTGTTATAAATAATTGAAATTAACAAATATATTTTCATCCTTTATTTGCGGGATAAAAATTATTCTGTTTCTTAAATGTATCGTTATAGCTTATTAGACTTATTATGTTGCAGAATATTGTTTACACTTGACAATTATTTGCATCATACATAATTATGGAGTTTTTATCAATTAATAACTGCAACTGCATTAATTACAGAGGTATCAGCCTACTAAGTACCGTAAGTAAAATATACTCAAAAATACTTATCCGTAGGGTAATGGAAATTAAAGAAGAGAAAATATGGGAAGTCCAAAGTGGATTTATGCCAGGAAGATCATGTACAGATCAGATATTTAGCCTAAGACAGGTCGCAGAAAAAAGTTTGAGAGTAGGAAAGAAAGTCTTCTGTGCATTTATTGATCTAGAAAAAGCATTCGACACGGTAAATAGAAGTAAACTTTGGGAAGTCCTTAAAGAGTATGGAGTGAATGGAGGGCTCCTACAAGCAATAAAAACAATATATACAGATAGTAAAGCGAGTGTAAGGGTAAATGGGAAAAAGAGTGAATGGTTCGATATTATGCAAGGCGTGAAACAAGGATGCGTTATGTCCTCGTGGCTACTTATCATATTCATGGATAAGTGTCTTAGAACTGCCCTCTTCGACGAAAAAGGTGTAGATCTGGGAACCGTCAAGGTACGTGGGTTGGCTTTCGCAGATGACAAGATTGTTATGGCGGAATCAGTCGAAGACTTGCAAAGAATGTTGAATTAACTTAATACGAGCATGAAGAATATGGACCTCAAAATTAACGTGAATAAAACGAAACTCATGGTGTTCGAGGGAAAAAGTTAGAAAACAATATGCAACATAGTCCTATATGATGAGAAATTGGAACAAGTTGACAAGTACGTATATCTAGGTAGTCTATTCACTAACGACGGAAAAATAGATGGGGAATTAGATAGGCGCATAAATAAGGGTAAGCAAGTTATCGGTAGAGCAGGATCCATCCTCACAAATAAAAACATATCAAAAAAAGCTAAAATGGCCATACATAACTCTATTTTCGTGCCGACTGTACCATACGGTAGCGAGACATGGACCTGTCAAGAAAAGGACAGGAGTAAAATCAACGCGATCGGCATGAAACCTTTGCGCATAATATGCGGGAAAACACTGATGGACAAAGTACGAAACGAGACAATCCTCAAAGAATGTGGTACAGGGGAGACACTAGTTGACATATGGGAAAGAAATCAGCTAAGGTGGTTCGGACATCTTGAAAGAATGGAAGATGAACGACTGACCAAGCAAGTGTATAAAGGTAAAGTAAATAGCAGAATGCCCAGAGGTAGACCGCCTAAAGAATGGTTAGAATCTGTGAATGAGACACTAATACGAAGAGACATAAGAAGCCATAGAAATACAAGAGCCTGCATGAAAAAATGCATGCACGTGAATGAAGCTAGAGTAGTATGCCAGGACAGAAATGTGTGGGGACAAATAGTTTATAAACAGAGTGACAATAGAGTGAATGATGCCTGAAACAAAGACCTTGGATACTAATGGGCCCAAGTGGGGAACCATACATAACAATTTTGTGAGGCTCCTCACTTGGGGTGATCGCTAGAGAGATTGATCAGCAACCTGGGTCGGAGCAGTGTTGCGGAGTGAACGTGTCATTTATATAAATAACACGAGAACTCCAGATCAATCTAAAACATATATACATAACGCCTATATATACCCATCCACCTTATACCCAAATACCGATCTACATCATACCTATATACCTATTTCACTACTTTCCAACCGAGCAAGTCACGCCTACCCCGGAAGGAAAAAGGCTTAATGGTATAATAATAATAATAATAAAGTTGTGTGTGAATAGCCGATTCAACGACCAGGCCTATTCATCCAAAAATTTCGTTATAAATAGCTGAATCAACGATTCTGGGTGATTTATCTCGATATTACAGGATGATAAACTTGGAGTACTTGTCTAGCTATTAATACGGAAAATGTTCTTCCATAGAAAAAAATTTTAATTTTATGAATTTATCATAAAGTGAAAACATTGCATATATTTATATTTACTTAATTTAAATACAAAATTAATCATTTGTAATAAAAATAACATAAAAGTTCCATAAGAAAAAATGCAACACAAAAAATACATTTTTTTGTTCATTTTCTTCCAAATGATTTTTTTGTTGAAATGTTGCTATACTTGCACTCTGTGATCAACAATCTTCTAGAGAGACTCTTGGTTCTAGATTACGTGCTAATCTGCATTTTTTTAAAATCATAAAAAACGCTATTTTTTGGATTTGATTAATCATTTTTTTTTGAAAAAATTGAAAATCTTGGATTTAAAATTTCTTCAGCTTGAACTGAAGGAATATGCAATTACTTAAATATCATGAAAAAAGATCTTTATAATATTTTTCGTCCTATCAATGTCAGGCTTTTTGCCTTTTTCGGCGATTCTCACACCTTGCAGATCATGATACAATTTTTTTGTATAATAAGAAAATAATGTAATGTTTCTTTGATACAAGTTGAAGAAATTTCACGCAATTTGACTGTTTTAAAAAAACTTGTGCGATCAATCATACAACAAAAACGGTTTTTTTATGCATTTTCAAAAAATTATAATTCCAACACAATTTGATTTTTTTAAATTTTGTATTTTATATTATTTTTCTAAGAAAACCTTTGATTGAAACAAGTTTGACAGAACTTTTTGGGCAGAGGAAAAATGTTTGAGAAATAAGTAAAAAATAGAAACTTGGACCTTGGTGAGTAGTAAGGCATCACTATAGGCAGACACCCCCTCCACTACTCCTAAACCCCCTCACTGCACTATGGCGCCGACCCCCCTCGCCCAGACAGCATATTACGTACATAAAAGTTTAATTGACTAATGTCTCATGATGCAATCACTTTGCACTGACCTCTCTGACGAAAACTTCAGGGAGCCCACCTTAGTGCTTCTAACTACCTTTCCCTTTTCATGTAAAATTTAAGGACATCTGAGATAACACTTTTGCAGATTGTATATATTTTTCAATTTATCATCAAAATAATTTTTTTATATGGGTTTGACATATTAACTAGTGCTAGGAAAAGGGCTTTCAAATGAAAATACTGTGTTATACATTTTAATATTGATTATATTTATTTACATATATAGATTTCTATTAGGAACAGTGCAGCTAATTTCGATGTCGCTGTTTGCGTGCACGATTCAAGAAAGTGATTATTTTTACGATATTTTCCGACATTTATTTGTCTTTTTGTCGTTGTTGAAAGTTTTTTTATGAAGTTTATATTTCTTAAACAATTTTTCGTGAAAATTACAATCTATACTATCATTTTTTTTCTAAATTATCCGTAATGAAATCATTAAACTCAGACAAAGAATAATTATGAAACAGGTAATGAAGAAACATAATACAGTGCTGGACACACACATTCGAAGTCTCACTCTGTAATTTTTTTGAATTCCATCTGTAAATGTACAACTGCAATAATTTGTCTCGACGAGTCTATTTCCGAAACATGATCGTACTCTGCCTATACTATACAATTAACTGTATTCACAAGCGTTTCTTCAAATCGTACCTCAATGCTGAGACTCCCATGTTTCACAAGATTCCAGTGAGAATAACAATTAGCAGAGAGATCCGGTGTAAGATCAGAGGCAAATAAACAATTTGGAACTGGATATTGTTGCCAATCAATACTATCTCCCTCATTCAGAAAATAAATACCACTTCCAGTAAATAACGTGTTATATGCCTCGATATACCATGTTTTAGTGTTGAAGGATGATTGTAGAGTTTTCGAAGGTATCTGAGTACCATCAACATACAGTGATAGATGATTAATTTTATAATTTTGTCTTATAATCCGATTATTATTCTTTTTGGTAATTGACCAAGAATAACATTGTCAAGGGTTTCAGCGTGAACACCCGAGTGTATCGTCATTACTTTCACCTCGACACTTGTAATCGGATATTTTGCAGTCCCTTGAGGTAGAGCTTCAGCGTGTGCAAGAAGAATACCAGGGTTGATTTTTGCTCTACGAACAAGTAGTGAGGCCTCCTCAATGTGAATATGACAGTTGCTTGTACTATACATAAGAGATACATTATCTTTTGAACGAACGAGCCGAACTCTAAACTCTACACCGTTGATGAGAAATTTGTCTTGATTGAAAATGTCACAATGTAAATGACCGCTAAGATCAATAGATTTATCAACACTGTGTCTAATTATGACTGTGTCATTTTACCACAGAGATGATGTAAGATGACTGTTTTTGGTGGCTGGCCCATAGTGGAGCAAAGTCTCAATGTATGCTCTATATGCATAAGAATTACTAGGTGGTTATAATACTTTTTGATTGAAATATACATACACCTGATTGAAGATTGAATGCAGGAGATTGTTCAAAGGTCCTACTTTGTCTAGCTGGACGGTATTTGTGGCTACTCTTGTGGGGGCTACTAGTTTTACTCGAAGACTGAGCATAGTGTGTGCTAGGTCGATGTATTCATCACCATGGCCAGGAACAACAAACTCTATTGGGGCGTCATCAGTTAGAGAAGAAACGGGTTTATAATTAACACATTGAGAACTCTCTACGGATGTCTGCGTTGGAGACAGTAAAAATATATCCAAACTCTGACTTTAAACACTCACAGGAGTAAGAGTGTAAGAACGACATTTTTCATATTATTTATTCCCAAAAATATCGGTAATTTTACTATTCCTTGATTTTGTGGATCTCTTTCTCGTCTTTTTTTTAATTTTTGTAGACTTTTTTCTCTTTACGGTAACCTGCTTTTTAATTTTTTTTCTCTTTTTTTCAATGTAAGTAGATAACTTGAGCCATAGGGCGGCCTGTGATTGGTCGAGAGGCGTGGCCTAAAAGAAGGAGTGGGCGTAGGAAAGGGGACGTGGCCTCTCCTGATTGGCTGAGGGGCGTGGCCTAATTACAAAATGGCGCCCATTAGGGGCGTGGCCTAATTACAAAATGGCGATCATACTAATTAATCGAATGAGTTTTTCTGAGTTGGAAACGGGGAGGGGTCACACCCTTCGAATGGATAATTGTCAGCTGGAAAAGGGGAGGGGCCCCACCCCCTCCCATCGAATGAATGTATCGAAGTTGGAAAAGGGAAGGGGCCTCCTCACCCCCTCCCTTTTAGTCCAAGAGTAGAGGTAGTCGGTCATCGAGTTGGGAACGGCGAGAAGTAATTACAACGCAGGCTAATTATCCTAATCTTACATTCTATTCAGATTGGGGGGGGGAAGGGCTGTTTGAAATCAAGACAGCATTTATTTCAATTTTTCACCATTTTATTTATTTTTTTTCAAAAAAAAATCTAGATCTAAAGAACACACATGTAATGTTACTTATATAAGATTAAAATAGAAATACAATAATATGTACACGACTCGAGACAAGACAGACATATATGTTAATGAAGCAACACAAAAATAAGTAATACAGGGATACCAAATTAGATAGTAAAACAGGTCTTAGACGCAGAGGAAAATCTAAAACATGTATGTATTCCACAAAAACTCTTAGCCTATGAGGGAGACGAATACTTAAAATAATGTTTACAAAGCATTATAAACAGAGACACAATAAATGCAAAAGAATATACTCTCTTATCCAGAGAGAGTAGGCGCAATATTCTTATGCATGAAAGAGCAAAGAGATAATCGATGAAGCAAATGTTATATAACTATTCTAACTTATATGTGATAAAACGAACATTGATTAAAATAGATACAAAATAGCAAGTTTCGAAGAACATGCTTGTACACAAGATTCGAGACAATTGCAGCTATGCAGTGAGTATGCACAGTGACTACCGCCGCTGCCACCATTTTCACTTCCTGATACATTTTTTTTACAAGTCAGTTTATGTTCAGCCAAAAGTTTTTTTATAAAATCGCACCACAATTTGATCATTCTTCACGAGATCATTGGTAAAAAGTGCATTAAACTCGCGCAAAGAATACCCACTACACATATAATGCAGAAACATAATGCAAAACTGACCACACACGTTCGAAGAGGCACTCTGTAGTAGTTTTGTGTTCCGCCTGAAGAGGGTACAGTTTCCTCGTAAACGATGAAGATGTTGAGGAAGAAGAGGCGGTACACCGTAACTGTCGAAGTATATTCCTCTGCCTGAGCTGTCGACGAAGATGGCGACCCAATGCGCGCCAGGTTTTGTGTGGTCATCTGTGTTGATAACGATAGCAGCAGGTCGTGTCCAAGTTTGCGGTATTTGATCAGCCGGGTACACACCGATTGTGTGGGCCCTCGTCAGTTGAAGCACACGCAGAATTTGTATGCTGTTCATTGTCCGTCCATACGTCTTCGTATGCGTGTGATGGTGAACTGGATGCAAGTATAGGAGACACTGGTTTTTTATCTTCTCCGTTGATAGCAGTCCTCGTCCTCGATGTGTTATTGAGCAGCAATGGTTTTTTTTTGAGATGATTTGGTGACTCTTTTGTTGTTGTTGTTGTTGTTGTTGTTTAATAATCGTACTTGCTCTTGTCGTTGTTTGCCGAGCCACCGTTTGATTCTCATGGCATTATTGAGAGCACATGCGTAATCCTCCTCCTTTTTGATTCCATGATGAAAACAATATTCTCGTTTGTCCGGTAGTTGTTTGAATGTAGGACATGTCAGTTCTTCCAGGTTAATAATTTGCCTACTCATTATTTTTTGTAGTAGTTTCGCTTTTTCACGCCCACGTGTGTAAATTGTTGCTGCAGATTTAGCTACATCTCGGAGATTAGAGTAGAGAAACTTCATGGAAATGTCTCCTTCGAACCACTCGATCCCATGATAGAATCTTGAGGGCCAATTGTTTTGTTGTTTTACACAGGTAGAAAGTTCGCAAAAGGGATGAGGTGGTGCTGCGATCCAGTGAGCGACAAACTTGTGATCCAGTGTGACGATGGCCACCCCCTTTGGTAGAAAATTGTCATCAAGATCCCGAAAACCTTGAATTTCGATTACATAGTCAACCATATTGCAGATTTCACAACGAGGACGAGGACTGCGACGAAAAACTATATGAGTAGAACGATGTAAGACGATGCAAGTGTTCTTTACCAGTACTGGGTTACGTCTGAAGACTGCTGGCTTATATAGGTTGTAGATATACCAGCTTTCCCCTTCCACACGAAAAATCCATTGGCAGGTGTGTTTTTGAGGGTGTGCATTTTTCAAGTTTCGACCTGTTTATACAAGCTCAGGCGTGCGTCTTTTGTATAAATGGGGACCGTTGACAGATGTGGACGTGGGCGTGTAGGGTCATGTATTGACGTGCTCAAACCGGATGAGAGACACATCTTTTGTTACAAAACTGGATTCCATACATGTTCGAACTGGTCGAAACCTTTGTTGTGCCAAATCAATTGCTATAGTCTGCAATAACTTGCCTTGCACCGTCAATTTCCAAGACATTGTCGTACTCGGCGTAAACTAGACAATTGATAGTGTGTGCAAGTGCTTCCTCGAGACGAACCTCAATTCTCAAAGAGCCATGCTTCACAAGATTCCAATGTGAGTAGCAGTGTGCTGACAAATCTGGTGTAAGATCAAATGCAAAAAGGCAGAATCCGTGTGCATAATCATCACGATCTATATTATTTCCTTCATTGAGGAAATGAATACCACATCCAGTGAACAGTGAGTGGTATGCCTCAACGTAGAGGTTATTTTTTGTAAAATCTGGTTGAATAGGTTTCGATGGGATCTGCATGCCATCCACATATAGTGAAAAGTGATTTATTTTGTAATTTTGAAAATTGAACGGGTTTTTCGTGGCGTTTCCGTTGTATGCAACATTGTCGACAAATCCAATGATTATTCTTTTGGGTAGTTGTCCAAGCACGACATTATCAAGAGTCTCGCTCTGTATACCAGCATGAATGGTAAGTGCTTTCACTTCTACCCTAGTAATGGGATATTTGGCTGACCCTTGTGATAGTGCTTTTGCGTGAGCAAGTAAAATACCAGGACTAATTTTTGCTCTACGAACTAAAAGAGTGGCTTCTTCAATATGGATGGATGCCTGACCTGTAGGATCCATGAGACAGAAAGCATCTTTAGAACGTACGAGACGAAGACGAAGCTCTACGCCGTTCAACAGAAATTTATCCTGATTAAAAACATCACAGTGTATATGACCAATCAAGTCAATTTTTTTTCCAGCACCAAAATATGCGCGACGAAGCTTGAGCCCCTTATTTTCCTCAGCAACACCCTCCATCTGTCCAGGGCTATCATTTACCCACAAGGACGCTGTAAGATGACTTGATTTCGCAGCTGGTCCATAGTTGAGTAATGTTTCAATGTATACTCTGTAAGCATAAGCATTATTTGGTGGCGATACTAGTTTCTGATTAAAGTATACATACACCTGATTAAACATTGAGTGTAATATATTATTAACAGGAGCTATTTGAGCAATAGAAGATGCATTTTCCTTGGTTTTTTCTGGTGCATGTAATGCAATCTTGAGATTCAGCATAGTACGTGGTAAATCAATGTACTCATCTCCGTTGCCTGGAACGACAAATTCTATGGGTGAATCGTCAGTGAGTGATGAAATGGGTTTGTAGTGAACCCACTGAGAACCTTCTATTGACGTTTGAGTTGGTGGTAGAGAAAATAGATCAAGCTCTGATTTCAAGCATTCACACGAGTGAGAGTGTAAGAAAGACATTTTGCGTAAATAATTATTTATTTCCGAAAATGTCTAGAATGCTCTTTTTCTTTGATTTTGTACGTCTTTTTACAGTCGTTTTACGCCTAATCTTCTTTCCTTTGGTCTTCTTCTTCTTCTTCTTCTGCTTCCTTTTGCCTTTTGACAATCTCTTTACTTTCTTTGTCCTCCTCTTCTTCCTCTTCCTCTTCCTTGAGTTACTGTCAACTTTACCGACGATACGCGAAACACCGAGTTCACCGATTGACTGAAGTCTCTGCCTCTTGAGCAGCGATTTATACCCTGAACCTCTCATAAGGTTTTGTACCTTCTCCATAGCACGTTTCTTTAGATTCTGTCCAGATTCTCCAATACGTGTTTTCACGGCACTTTTCAGTGGAATATTGTGTTCCAAGTCGTCAATGACATTCATACCCGTGCGTAGCGCTTCTTTACCGACTACGCGTGCACCACGAGTCAAAAACGGCAGAACACGACGAAAGAGTCCACCGAGAAAGCTGCCAATTCCGTGTAATCTTTGGTAGGGAGATCCAATATAAATTTGTGAAAGTCCTCCTCCATCAACTTGATTCGTGTAATAATTCTCATATAGAGTCATTTTTTGTTTGATGAAAAATACATCGCAGCTAGTCTATTCCTTTAAAATGAAGTGTCACTGTCAACGATCCAATCTCAAATGGTATCGGAAGTCGAAGATGGTCCCTTATATCTATTTCGATGGTCTGAAAGCCTGTATGTAGTAGAGGTATGTAATGAGGTGCTGAAAACCCCGAGACCTGTGTGGAGCCAAATGTATATTTTCTCGAATCAACAGACACAACTCTTAAAAGTTGTGATTTTACATCTCCAACTATACGTGGTTCACAAATATCGCAATAGACAAAGAGCTTTTCAGGTAGTCCATTTGTAAGGCTCGCTGGTTGACAAGCCATGTAAGAATCTGCTGGTAACAGAGTTTCAGGTGTGAAGCCTAGAATGCGCGAGATTTTCTCACTGATTACAAGAAAATGGCTACCAACTCGTTTACAGTCATCGTTACAAATTTTTTCCACTGTTACGTACTTATTGTTTAGCTGGTCATGTTTTAAGCGGACGTGTTCGCTGACTTCTGGTGTACTATTAATTGCTCGCACTAATTCATTCACAGACTCATAGACACCTGACGAAAAAAATGCTACTATTGGTTTTAACCACGTACCAGTGAGAATTTCTGGTCTTTTTGTCTCTGTTTTATAACAATTTTTAGGTAGCCCACCTTGAAGATAATATGTTCTCGGTAATTTAAATATTTCCACGATATCTTTACCATTCAGCTGATCATCACTTTGTTTATCAAAGAAATCATACTTTTGCTCGGGAAATTCTTGATCTGGATCATCGTTGAACATGAGAACAAGCCGATTTTCTAATACACTTTCCCAGGGTCGTACATGAAGAAATGAACGTGGAAATTGAATCTCTGTAAGAGCAACTGCATAACGCCCTTGTAAACGAATTTCTTGAGGCAGTTGTGTTGTGAAATGTGTGATTGTATTGTTGGGATAATATTTCATACTACTATCACTAGGTAGAATGAGATAAAACTGATCTTCATTCATTTCAGAAGTTTGATCTCAGAAGCAGGTACCCAAGAATTGAATTTATCAGGATATCCAGCCCACTTGACCAAAACTTGTTTTTTAGAACCTTTCCCACGTGTTTGAATTACTTTTTCGACAATAAACTCGTCCATGTGCACATTTTTATTCTTGACATCTGCTAATTCTTGTTCATAAAAAAGTCCATCAATGACTTCACCAGCTAAATCCTCCAACTCGTACACAACAGGCGAATATGTCCTCCACATTATAACTCGTTTGATAACAAACAATTCCTCACTCCATCCCGATTCATATCCTTTCTCGAAGGTGCCACGCGCACGACTGATGCGTACAACAGAGCCAACCTTATACTGAGGTTTTTTCTTTCTATCGTTGTTGAAATAACGTCGTTGTAAATTTTTTCGTGCAATGGATGCATTCTCTAGGGTAACATCAGATGGTGGCATACCAATACTAGACTGACATGTATTATTGTATGCTGTTACAAGTAATTGAAGGATATCAATATATCTGTGAGTGTTTCGATGAGTAAAGTATCGCCACATACGCTCTTTGAGAGTGCGATTAAAACGCTCGACAACAGCGGCTTTGACATTAGGATCGCGTGCAACTCTAAACTTTATTTCATGATCTGGAAGAAATTTCTGAAAGCTCACGCCGACAAATTCTTTTCCTTTGTCAGTTTGCAGGCAAATCGGTATACGATTATTACTCTTCTGCAGAATACAAGTAAATGCATTTTTTACCTCTGTTGTAGACTTGTTTTCAAGTGGTTCGACCCAAGCATGTTTGCTAAACACATCGATTACAACTAAAATGTATGAATAATTATCATTGTATGTTTTTAAAGATTGTAAGTCCACCAAATCTGCCTCCCACAAATCATCTACGTTATCAATGTTATAGTGTGCTCTTCTGAAACGTTTTCTGACTGGCCGATGAAGATTAAAACTATCTTGACTTTTCAACCAATTCAAAACCTCTTTACGCGATAACTTGTTTTTCGTAGCACGTACAAGTTTGTCGATGCCTCCATATGA
>CAKNXH010060526.1:69636-88974 GCA_932178445.1 Andricus quercusramuli | reverse complement strand
TTTCAAATTTTGGACGCCATATTGGATCCGCCATCTTGAATTTTCAAAATCTGAGTACAGACTCTTGATCCGCGACCCCAAAAACCCTGTATACCAATTTTCAACAGAATCGATAAATATTTCAAATTTTGGACGCCATATTGGATCCGCCATTTTGAATTTTCAAAATCTGAGTACAGACTCTTGATCAGCGACAACAAAAAACCCTGTATACCAGTTTTCAACAAAATCAAGAAATATTCCAAACTTTGGGCGCCATATTGGATCCATCATTTTGAATTTTTAAAATCTGAGTACAGGCTCTTGATCAGAGACCACAAAAACCCCTGTATACCAATTTTCACAAAAATCAAGAAATATTTCAAATTTTGGACGCCATATTGGATCCGCCATTTTGAATTTTCAAAATCTGAGTACAGACTCTTGATCAGGGACAACAAAAAACCCTGTATACCAGTTTTCAACAAAATCAAGAAATATTCCAAACTTTGGGCGCCATATTGGATCCATCATTTTGAATTTTTAAAATCTGAGTACAGACTCTTGATCAGCGACCCCAAAAACCCCTGTATATCAATTTTCAACAGAATCAAGAAATATTTCAAATTTTGGACGCCATATTGGATCCGCCATTTTGAATTTTCAAAATCTGAGTATAGACTCTTGATCAGCGACCAGAAAAAAACCCTGTATACCAATTTTCAACAGAATCAAGAAATATTTCAAATTTTGGACGCCATATTGGAATCGCAATTTTGAATTTTCAAAATCTGAGTACAGACTCTTGATCAGCGACCCCAAAAACCCCTGTATACCAATTTTCATAAAAACATGTTTCTCTGGAAAATGTATGCCGAAAAGGGTTAAAAGAGACACAATATTGGCATAAAGACCCGCTTGAAAGAAATTCACAACGGGTTTTTTCCACATAAGAGACATTTCTTCATCCTTCCCTTTTTCTCTCAAGGCAATAAGCTCCATTGTATCTTCTAATTTATCTCCCATATTTTCCTCAGTCATTTTATCTTTTCTAATACTAATAGGCACGTTATATTTGTGAAGAAGGTCAATACCTTTCTCAATAGATTTTCTATTTTTAGTATTTCCATCATATTGAGGGTATTCATTACCTGCAGTCCCACTGCTTATAAGGACGATACGATTTTAAAATGAATCATCGCGTCTCACATGAAGAAATGTACGAGGAAGTTGTATTTTCGTGAGTCCTACTACCCACTGTCCTTGTGAACGAATCTCATGTGGCAATTGCGTTATAAAATTGGAAGTGGTATTCTCGGGCAAATATTTCATACTACTATTGCTTGGTAAAATGGAGTAAAATTGATTGATAATCATTTTCACAATTTTTTTTAAATTTGAGGTTGGAATCCACGAATTAAATTTGTCAGGATAACCTAACCACTTGAAAAGAAATTGTTTTTTGCTTCCCTTCCCTTTAGACTGATATATTTTTTCAATTTGAAATTCCTCCTTTCCAAGATTTTTATTGTTTACACCAGTCAATTCCTGTTCGCAAAAAATATCTTCTATATCTTTCCCTGCTAAATCTTTCGAATCATACATGTAGGGTGCTTGAGTTCTTCCTGCAATGGTTCGCCTCACGAAAAATAATTCCTTGCTCCAGCCAGACTCATAACCTTTCTCAAAGACACCCTTCTCACGACTGATTCTGACGAGATCGTCAACACTGTATTTAGGCTTTCCTTTGGACTTTTCTTCTTTAAAAAATTGACGTTGAATGTTTGCTCCAGATTCGGCTGCATTCGATAAATCAACTTCATACAGGTGTCATTCTAATACTTGAATGTCGAGTATTCTTGTATGCGTTCACAATACCGCCACATACGGAATTCTATCCCATTATCAGACAAATATTTTTGTAAAGGGACGCCCAAAAATTCTTTTCCCTTGTCTGATTGTAAGCAGAATGGTACTCGATGATTACTTCTTTCTAAAATACACTCAACAGCATTTGTAACCTCCAATGCAGTTTTATTTCTAAGAGGTTCAACCGAGACAAATTTACTCAAAACATAAATCACTACTAAAATATAATGGTGATTATCATTACAAGTGGACAAACTTTGCATGTCGATTAAATCACACTCCCAAACCTCATCAAGATTGGCAACCGTATAATGAGCTCCCTGAAATTTTCGTCGAATAGGTCGGTGTAAAGTGAATGCCTCCTGGGATTTTAACCAATCAAACACTTGTGTACATGATACTCTCCCTCGTGCAGCGCGAGTTATTTTTTCTACACCGGTATAAGAAGCAGGATGACTTGGATGGTAGTATATTTCTTCAAGCAGTTTCATTTTAGAATAAAAGATTGTCACTTTGTTACTATTCCTGAACCAGTTTGTCTCTTTTCTGTACTGGTATTCCTTTTGACTCTACTGTGACTTCTTTCGCAGATTGTCTTATCAGAAATCTGTTATGAGACATTCTTGATTAAAGAGTGATCGGTTATTGATATCTCGTTGTATTTGTTTAGCAGGAATCAAATATTCTTGATTTTTCACGAGTTCTCGCGGGGTACAAATCTCTTGAAGGATACGGGCAAAGTGACTTCTGCCAGGAGGTTTGAAACTTTTTCTAAACCTTAATGCATCGCTAAACAGGTCCGTAATATTTAAATGTTCAATACGTCTCCCGTCAATAATCACTGAACCATATTTATCCCATTTTGTCCTGTCAGCGAAATCAGGTTTTGTTAAATGATTACGCAATAAAGTACTTTTGGAACGGAAAGATTTGGGTACATTAGCTATAATATGCTTCACTGGTAAGCACTCAAGTGTACGCTGTGTATAGATGTATGATTTATCGTTCGCATTTGTTGATTAATTTTTTGAACCTGTTCGTTGGGAATGAGAACCATTTTTCTTGTATGCTCCATATTCTCGAAGGTTCTCCGATGAGGACTTGAACAAATTGGGAAGCAGATCACCAATGATTGGACCAAGTAAGAGAGGTAGGAATCCACCTTTTTGAACTATAAATTTTTTCTTGTTTTTCCAAGTGCCACGAGTTTCGACTAACTTTCGTAACGTGTTTCTACGTTTTTTCAGCTTTAGTTTTTGACAATCGTTTAAAAGGAACATTTTCCAATAGGATATTCAAGACACACTCGAAAATACATTTAATGAGCTTCAAATCAGATGTTTTCAGTATTGCTTGCCGTTGATCCGGGTTTAGATGACACAGGGCAAATAAAACTATCGCGTTTTTCTTGCCGATTGACTTGCAACCCTTCGACGTCATTACAAATACGTAACTGGTATTCGACTATCACTGTATCCTCCCTTTATACCCTTCACTGGTATGTAAACGTACTGATGGGGATCATCCGGAAATATACTTGTGCGATATCGACAATTATCAGGAGTTCATTGTTTCAAGTCCAGAAGTAAATAGCCATGTGGTTAAGATGTGGCACGATAGGCTTCTTGTATAAAAAGTGGATCTTCAGGACGAATCTGACGTGCAAGATGTTGAATTTGAGCCCGATCTCAAGGATTTTTGAATGTGACTTTATAGTTTGCATTTAGAGAAATGTCTCTTTGACCGTATCCTTGGTGAAAAAGATTTTGAGAAATGAAAAGTACACTGAGGTTTTTATGATGGCTTTCTTCAGTAAAAAGATCTACAATTGTGTTATTTGAAGATTCCCTCATTAAATCGTCGAGAATTATAAGTTTAGACCTTGGATCATTGGAGTAATCAGAAGACTGTGGTAATCCTTCACGAAATTCTATCTCTTTCCCATATTCCTTATAAGCCGCTTGCCACTCTGAATAATAGAAAATTATACGATCAATTTGAGTATCGCACATTATATTGAGATTTCTGAGAAATTTTTTAACAAACAAAGATTAATCACAGCCTGGTGGACCGCATATGAGCGATGTGAACGGATGCTTCCAACGCGTGTCCATATTGAATAATGATGTATCATCAGTCAAACCTTTTAATTGATATATAATGGTAAACATTTATTCCCTATCGAATATCTTAATTGATCTATGAACTTATGTTTTAAGTTTTTAGATTTATCTATTTGAAAAAATTTATTAGTCTTTTGCTCGTCCCATCTTGATCAGCTAATTTCTGGCTTTGTCAGGGTTTTGAGTTGATATCCCTGACCCAACACGTCGATTATGAGCTTATCTCACGACGTGTCTCCTACTTTCGCACGCTCAGAAAAAAGCTTAAAGAAGTGTGTCCCTCCCGCCCGCCGCAGTTGTAACCTGCCGCCGCAAAAAAGATAGTTTTCAGCTATTGTTGAGCACTTGGTTTGAGCTCTTATTCGTAACGATGAGTGAGGTGTAAAATAAATGAGATTAGTTCACACGTTTTCGATTTGAATATAATGTCTTTAATCGGAGAGAGGAGCGTCAGAAGTTTACAGTGTCAAGGATCAAATTGTAACGTTCGTAGGTCAGTAACAGATAGAGTCAAGAGTAGGAGGAAGATTCACAAATTTGAGGGTGGGGGCGAAAACCCAGTGTCCGAAGGCGTGTTCAGATTTGATGGTTCTGAAAAGGGGCGAAAATTCTCGAAGATGATTTTACAGAATATTGTAGAGTTATATACTTTAGAGACGTTAAGGTTTACCTAAATGAGGTGAGCCTGAAGGGCCTAAAGTGAGAGCGCACGTACCTCTCATTGTGGAGGGTTTAGGACTCGGTCCTCGATATTTTCGAAATTTTCATCTGGAGAGCAATAACGGGCAATAATCGTAAATGCGAAATGCTAGAATTTGAGTGTAGTAAATATTATCCTAAAGCCTAAAGGACTCGACAAAATCACGTTTTAAAACAGATGCGGAAAATTCATAAACCTGAAAATTGCGCAGCAACATGCCGGCCCCTTTGAACTATCGTGTTAAAAAAAAATCGGTTAATTACGGTAGTAATAGCTAGAAAGTCCTTTGTAAGATTCGATACATAGGTAGGTAATTGCATAGAGTTCAAATGGTAATAATGAAAGATACACAATAAAATACAAAATAAAATAGGTGATAAGATCAGAATATTATAGGATAGTATGAGCTTAAAGTAGTCAAAATATATGCTGAGATATAGATATGAGGTAATTCTAATTGTGACGGTCTCGTATATCCGATGTCATTACATTGTGATAGGAAGCGGAGACAGTCTTTTTACGCTAAATTCGTATTCACCCTGTGCAGTTTTCACACTCACTACACGGATAATTCCGTCTTTACCTGGGGTAGTTTTGATTACGCGGCCTAATTTCCAGCGCATAGGAGGTTGATTATCGTCGCGAATCGTGACAATCGTGCCGATTTGAATATCGGTAGTGGAGCCCTCGTGCCACTTTTTACGCACGGTCAATTCATGGATATTCCTTGTGCCAGCGAGTCCAAAAGTGTTGCTTCATTTGTTGGACCTGCTGCCACGGTGATAGTTTACCGGACGGTATGTCCAACAAATTGTGCTCGGGCACGCTTGCCATTGAGCCACCTATCAAAAAGTGACCTGGAGTTAACGTGGATAGATCGTTAGGATCAGAGGATATAGGCGTTAATGGACGTGAATTCAAAATACCCTCTATCTCAGTTGCAGCGGTCGTGAATTGTTCATAAGTCAGTAATTTCTCTTCGATAACACGTACCAAGTGACGTTTGAACGATTTAACTGCGGCTTCCCAGAGTCCACCGAAATGTGGCGAAAGCGGGGGGATAAAATGCCAATTGATGTGATCGTCTGCAAGAACGCGATGGATTTCATCGTTATTTTTTTCAAGAAATTAAAGATTTCAGCGAGTTCACGTTGAGCGCCCTTGAAATTGGTAGTATTATCGGAGTAGAGATTACAGCTTTTGCCGCGTCTAGCGAAGAATCGTTTCAAGCATGCTAAAAAGGCTTCAGTTGTAAGATCGCTGACGATTTCGATATGCACGTCGATTCCGGTATGCAAAAAAGCTCTTTCGAAGACGGTTCGGTTTTGGGAAAGATCTCCCATTATGTAATTTGGGGTATGAGGTTTCGCGCGGCGACAAATAACACAGCTTTGAATTGTGTTTTTTTCGCTAACTCTTCCGTCGATAATCCAGTATTCATTTCGAATGGCGTTTAATGTTCCCTGCGTACCGGCGTGGAATAATTTCATATGCTGATCATGTATGATAAGACTGGTTACGCGGTGGTTTTTCGGTAGAAGAATTGGATGTTTTTGAGAGTACATTAAATCAGATTGTCTAAGTCTACCCCCCACTCTGAGTATGACTTCCGAGTCGAGAAAGGGAGCGATATGAGTTAACCTTCCTTTTAATTCTTCTTTCGTTTCAAGTGTTTTAATTTCGTTCGAAAATTAGTCGCGTTGCAAGAGTTTTATCAGACACATGTTCGCTTTCTTAAGTTCGCTTGCAGAGAGATTGCCCTTTATATTTTGCTTGTGGACCTTCATGTCAATAAAACGAATACAATAAGCTACTACCCGTTTAAGTTTGGTAAAAGATCCCACTCTATCAAAAAGATTGTTCGCGAACTCGTTCGTATACGCTAAATTGAAAAAAAGTGCCGTTTTTCGTTTTCCGGGAAGTTTTTCGGTAAAAAAATAGATAAAGGCCAGTCTTCCTCATTATCGTTAATCCATGATGGGCCCTGTAGCCAGAAGTAGTTATCGATAAACTCCTTCGGTGAGAGTCCGCGTGATACCAGATCCGCGGGGTTTTGATCAGTGCGTACATGGCGCCATTCACAAGATGCTGTTAACGACTGAATTTCGGAGATACGATTTCCTTCAAAAGTTTCCAAAGTATGTGGAGAACTTTGAATGTAGTTTAGCGTAATCGTGGAATCAGACCAAAGGACAGTTTTTTCGATTGATAATCTGCGTAAGGCATAAGAAATCGTTTTGTATAATTTCGCTAGTAATAAAGCAGCGCAAAGAGTAAGAGAGTCAATTCGCTTCGATAATTGAGCCAGTTCGTGTGTAATTCTTGTGGTACGGACTCGTTCCAATCTAGTTTTAGAAGCCATAGAGATTGCATTAGAATTTTGACTTTAACGATAACAGGTCCCAGCAGACCGAGGGGATCGAAAAGCTGAGCGATGTGTAATAGCATAGATCTCTTTGTAACCCGCGCTTCGTTACTCGTTTCATTTACGGTATAAAAGAAATAATCTGGTTTGGGGTTCCAATAAACACCGAGAGTCTTAGTTTTATCGTCTAGATCTAAAAAAGATGAGGGTTATCAGATTCATGTGATAAAGCAGAAATAAGCTCGGGTTCATTGGAAGCCCATTGTCTTATATTCATGCCACCCTTGCCAGTAGCGTGGATTAATTCGTTAACTATTCGTTTCGCGTCATCGATTGTTCTTGCGCCCGTTAAAAGATTGTCCATGTAGAAATCTTCCTTCAATGCGATAGAAGCATTTGGATATGAATCGCATTCATCGTTGGCGATCATTTTGATGAAATTCTATTTGCCGATACGTTTTTTCAATGTCGGCCGTTACCGCGAATGTGTGAGATCGAAAGCGTGCGAGTAAAGAGAAGAGATCCTCTTGAATATTGGGACCTATTATGAGCGTATCGTTCAGAGATATTCCGGAAGGGGTTTTTGCCGATGCATCAAAAACTACTCGTAGTTTAGTCGTTAAGCTTGATTGCTTAACTACTGAATGATGAGGTAAAAAATAACCGTCGCTAATAGAGGCAGTTTTCTCCTCAGTCATGTGGCCTAGTTCTTCGTACTCTTTCATGAATGCGTTTTACTGATCTTTATGCTCGGGATTTTTTGCTAATGATCGTTCTAAAGAATAAAATCGCCTGAGAGCTTGACTGTGTGATTCGCCAAGATCGCTTACGTTTTTTTTAAAGGGAAGTTTGACGATATAACGCCCGGTAACAGTATCGCGATCAGGGTTTTCTTGATAGTGCTTTTCGCACGCACTTTCTTCGTTCGATAAGATTTTCTCGTTAGGACCGTTCTCGATTTCCCAGAATTCTGCGATTTTTGTGTGTAATAGATTTAACGATAGGTTACAAACAGGTGAATTTGAGAATCCTGTTCCGGGAGTTTTTCCGCCTAAAATCCATCCGAAGTGAGTTTTTTGCAATATTGCGTTATCGTTCGCTAAGGATATTTGACCGACGCAAAGCAACTTTAAAAAGATTTCTGCACCGACAAGTGCGTCGATTTCTCCAGGCAAATGAAAGCCTGGATCGGCAAGATGGATATTAGCTGAAATTTTAAATCAACCCTATTAATTTGTTCGCTCGGAGCATGGTTATTTATTTCCGGTGTTATTAAAAAAGATAGATTCGCAGAATATTGGTTTAAACGAGATTGAACGGTCGTTCGCGTAATTTTTCCTACACTGGAACTCATTTTATTCACTCCGCCGAGAGGTATATTGACCTCATATTGTTTCAGACCTAGCTTCGTTGCCATTTTTTCAGTTAAAAAATTAACCTGTGATCCTTTATCAAGCAGAGTCCTGCATGCATGAGGATTTCCTTTTCGGTCTAAAACGTGTATGATCGATGTCGATAATAACACTTGTGATGGATCGGTGCTGTGTAAATTAGGAAAATTAACCTGCGCTGGTTTTTGTGCGTTATGATCTTGATGCAAGAGGGTGTGATGTTTTTTATTGCAAGTTTTACAGGCACTAGCGTTACATTTGGCTACAGAGTGATTAGACCGGAGACAGTTGTAGCAAAGATTTCGATTTTTCACGATACTTAGCCGTTCGGTTAGATTCGCTTGTACTGACTTTTCGCAATTTTGTGTAAAGTGCGAGTTTTTGCACACATGACAAAAGGCTCTCGTTTCGATAGAATAAGCTGAAACTGGTCGATTTGAATTTGATTCTGATTGACGTGGACCGTGATTTCCACTGCGCTTATAATAGTCGTTACGCGATACGTTCTTTGCTGATTTATCATCTTCCGGTACGGATTTATTCGATTCTAATACCTTTTCCCGACAACGTAGAAACTCTTGTAGATCTTCCATTTTCGGAGAGTTAATTCCCTGAGAATACTCTTTCCATTTTAACCGCGTTTAAAGATCTAGTTTCGACGTTATCGCGTAGATTGGAAAGGCTTTCAGGAAAGGTTTGTTTAGTGCTTCTAATGCTCGATAGTGTTTAGTCACGTTGTTTAGAAGATCTCCGACAGAAGTAGCGGAAGCGCTGTGACAATTCGATAATTAAAAAAATGATTTTATATAATTGTTTATAACCGCGGTAGGATCGTCGTAATATTTTTCAAGTATTTTTCAAGCTACCTGGTAATTCGCATCCGTAGTTTCAAGTGACTCGATTTTATCAGCTGCCTTCCCCGTTTGGCATGAGCGCAGATAGATTAATCTTTGAGAATCTGTGAATCGCTTATCATTATGGACCGATGATTTGAATGTATCGCTAAAAGCCGGCCATTTTTCGTAAGAGCCACTGAAAGTCGTTGAATTTAATGCCGGTAATTTGAGATTGATAGAATTATTGTTCACTGAAGTGGATGAAACTGGAGCGTCCGTCAAGGAGCTTGAACTACTCGAATTGCTAAAATCACGAGAAGATGATGGGATTTGCGGTTCCTTTTCGTTAATTAACCGCTGTGCCTTTGTACATGCGGCGGAGAGCCTGTCTTCGAAATAGCCTCTTTCTGCATATTCGTTATCCAGTGTTTCATCAGATACTAAACACTCGATTTCGGTTTGTTTTTCTTCAAAATTCTGCTTTAGCGCTGCCGTTTCCGCGAGTTTGTCTTTTAATTCGATAAGATCTATTTGATCAGAAGGTTTAGTTAGAAAGGTTTCAAATCGCGTCAGCTTTGATTTTGAAGCACCTCGAAGCCTGTTGAGATTTTTTATTTTATCTAAATTCGCCATATTATTTTGCGCGACTGAGACAAGGTACGTAGAATGGGAATGGAAAAATATGCGATCACGTTATGATAAATGACTCAAAAAACAAGCATGCGTGACTTACCCTTTTGTAGCACTGGCGAAGGACACACAATACACATTTTGAATTGAAATTAGTGAAATATACCTATGAAAGGAAAATTAACAATGAAAAAACACTTTTCATCAATTCAGACACTAATGCACTCACACACTAACACTCTACACGTTGATCGAAGATGGCCATGTGATTGAAGATGATTTGAAGACTGCTACTCCGGTTCAATTCATGATTATTGAACCCAGTGTTGATCTCGTTTCGATACACGTTCTCGTTGAAATACTTGTTCTCGCTGGAATACTCGTTCTCGTTGAAATACTCGTTCTCGTTGAAATACACGTTCTCGTTGGAATACTCGTTCTCGTTGAAATATTCGTTCTCGTTGAAATACTCGTTCTCGTTGTAATATTCGTTCTCGTTGAAATACTCGTTCTCGATAAGATACTTGTTCACGTTCTCGTTAAGATGTTCGTTCTCGTTCTCGTTAAAATATTCATTCTCGTTGAATTACTCGTTCTCGTTATGAAGATTTCATACACGTTTGAATCTTCGTTCCTCAGGTCTCAGATTGTAGATAAGTTTTCGTTCAGGTTTTCGTTATTAGATTTCAATAGCCACGTCAGGAGTGTTGACTAGTTGCTGGGTGTGAATTATTCGTTGTATTCACTATCTGGTTTCGAAGGACCAAAAATGTTGAGCACTTGGTTTGAGCTCTTATTCGTAACGATGAGTGAGTTGTAAAATAAATCAGATTAGTTCACACGTTTTCGATTTGAATATAATGTCTTTAATCTGAGAGAGGAGCGTAAGAAGTTTACAGTGTCAAGGATCAAATTGTAATGGTCGTAGGTCAGTAACAGATAGAGTCGAGAGTAGGAAGAAGATTCACAAATTTGAGGGTGGGGGCGAAAACCCAGTGTCCGAAGGCGTGTTCAGATTTGATGGTTCTGAAAAGGGGCGAAAATTCTCGAAGATGATTTTACAGAATATTGTAGAGTTATATACTTTAGAGACGTTAAGGTTTACCAAAATGAAGTGAGCCTGAAGGGCCTAAAGTGAAAGCGCACGTACCTCTCATTGTGGAGGGATTAGCACTCGGTCCTTGATATTTTCTAAATTTTCATCTGGAGAGCAATAACGGGCAATAATCGTAAATGCAAAATGCTAGAGTTTGAGTGTAGTAAATATTATCCTAAAGCCTAAAGGACTCGACGAAATCACGTTTTAAAACAGATGCGGAAAATTCATAAATCTGAAAATTGCGCAGCAACAGCTATATCAGGGTTGCGTGAAGCATATAGAGACTAATGAATGAAATTATGGTATTCGCAATTTAACCATGTTTTTTTTTATTCTTCAATGGTTATACATGAGTTATTATGATTCTAATAATAATAATTCAAAAAATTTATCATTCACTTAATTACATGTACTTGTTTAGTTACTTGTTTATGGTTTATATGCATAGGTTTGCTGATATGGTGCTCAAGATACAATGAAGATACAAGCTTACAAATATATATATTTTTAATTATGTAAAAGAAGAATCCTCATATGTAAATGGTTATGCTCCGACGTCTAGATAGTCTTTATATTCTCCACCACCCATTATTTGCTGAGGCGTGAAGTCGAAATCCCCTGCATACAGAGGTGTACCATTTTCCTCTCTGCAGCAGAGAAACGTGTCAGTAAGTGCTTCGAAGAGCCACTCTGAAACACAAAAAATCAAATGTTCTCATTACTTGTTTAAAAAAATACATAATAAAAATTTAAAAAGGTACGTACATATTTTTTCAGCATCAATATTTGTGTTACACATAAGTGTATGAATGAGAGTTTATTTTTCGTATTCATAAAATTTACCATTTTAGAGTGGATCTTTAATAACTTGTTAATGCTCTACGTAACCAAATGGAAGAGAATCGTGATTACCAATCAACTTCCTTTTCGTGTAAACTGGTCGACAGATTTTATGCTCATTTTTTGTGACTACGCCGTAATATGCTGTTCTTCGAATGGCTCTACAATTCAATGTAATCGGAACCGCTTCATTAACTACTACCTCGGCTGTCAGGTGAACATACTTTATAAACATAGAATTTAGGACCACCTGAGACAAAATTTTCAATAAAGCTCCCAGAACCAAAAGCTTCAAGCTCATTTGTCAAATCAGCTAATAAACAGCCTGAAGCTGGGTAATACTCATAAGGCTCATTATGACTGGTAAAAATCACAGAATCCGTATCAAAATAGAGAACGCGGCGATCTAATTTTTTCAAATACCCATGTAATTTCAAGCGTTCTTGTGCGGTCGTGTATGCAGCTACAACTACATTTGTGATAGGAGAAGGGGCTACGGCTTCATCTTTATAAACCCAGGAAGCATAAATGTTTTCATGGTCGAAGGGCAAGATATTATTTAGAATTTTACCTGGACTCTGGATAATGTTTATCAATTCGTCTTGAGTACTAAAAACTGCAGTTCTCGGCATATTTTGACGCTGACCAAACTGACCCCCAAAAAAATATAAGCAGAGTTTAGCCAAAGAGCGTGGACTGGGATTTTTTGTTATATTTTCAGGATCGAGCTGAATGCCCTCTAAATCAAAAATCTTTTGGACATATGCCTTTTTCTGCTCCTTAGTAGTGCACGCAGAAGGATATCCACTAGCTTCATGTTTCAACTTGCAAAACCTATTCATATATTCTACGAATAGACCACCTGACTTTGTGAGTGGATCATTCTGTGTTGTCTCATATTACCAGATTTGAAAAATACTTGTTATCTTGTACCCATCTTCGACCGCCGCTTTGAGCTCTTTGGAAATCCATGTTCCTTCTATTTGCCGCTTACTTGTATTATGCATATGTGGGCAGTCATGCTGTAATTGTAATTTGCAGCAAGTATACCACAAGGGAAACATGAGCTTTCCGTGCATACGGACAGAAAGGACAGGCATATACTTATCTGTGGGAGGTAATACACGACATTTAACCAAACCCTCCACGTTACTTAAATCATTATCAAAACTAGTTAAAGTCTTACAGTCATCACCAATATAAACTTTGGGGTGCCCAATAGGAAATTTATCGTATTTTGATATATATGGATACAATGAGCAAACGTCTAGACGGAGAGCGGTGACAAGCGTCACACTGCATTGAACATCTGTGATCGTTTTTTCGAAAACATGACTTGTTGCAGGGTATACCAAATTTTTGTGCTGCTCCGGCTCCAATTAAATTCAAAATCGCACTGTAACGATAATCGGGCTGTCTTTCATAAAATAAATGAATATTTTGTCTAAATACACCCCCTGCGTTTGTAATGACTGAAGTGCCATCGTAAAAAGCTTTCTCTCTACCTTTACCAAAATCTTCATGGTCAACATTCGCGACGGCAACAGCAATAGCTTGAGGTAGGCATGTATTCGATTCATTCTCTATTTCATAAACTGATCGTTTCTTAAATCCTTTAGTTAACATGTTTCTACCTTTACCTACTGGTATACGTACCCGAGTGATTTCTACCACAAAAGTATCATCTATGTTAAAGCTTTTGGCACCTTGTACAACTGACTCTACCAGTTTCCATAAGTCTTAAAAATAGAGATCCTTTACCGGTAGAAACGCCTTCCAGGCAACACGCCCTTACTAAACCCATCCGACCAGAATACCAAACCCAAAACATCACTTTCTTCACACCAAGATGTTACATATTCGAAAAGATCTAAAAATGCTGAATCTACCCAAGCAATAGGGTTATTTTTACCTGGAGGTATAATCTTGAACGTTAATTTTCTTGCAGTTATCGCGAATCTTTTAAGAAATTGGTTACACTCGTTAATTTTAATGATAAAAGGGGACACATTATTTCAGCTCTCATTCCTATCTATTGGTTGTATATCATGAGTCTCTGATGTAGTAGGTTGTACAGCTCTTGCAGCCCAGGATGGACCTGCAATCGCTTCAGGTATTGATACAATCTTCGATGGACCTCGGATTGGTTCAGTCTTAGTGTTTGATGTTGAACCACCACCGTGTTGGATTTCTGTTGTATTCTTTTTTGTGACTGAAAAATAAAATAATTATAGTTCATAAATCATATTGATGTTTGTCAAAAAAAAGTTTAGAACGAAAAAAGAGTTACATAAAGTTAAATTACCTTTTTTCTTCCTAACCGATTTTTTATTTTCTTCCTCCTTTTTTTGGTTCTTGACTTTCTTTCTTCTTTTTCTTCTTCTCTTCCTCCTTCTTTTTCTGCTCTTCTTTTAGACGTAATTTTTCTTTCCATGCCTCCTGTTTTACTTTCTGTCTCTCCAAACGCTCTTGCTTTTTATAATCTTTATAAATATCCTGATTTCGTAGAGCAACTGCCTCTTTCTTCTGTTGTTCCCTCACTTTTTCCATTTTTTTCACGTGAGCCTCCCTTTTTTCATTCTCTTTCCCTCCATTTTCATTTTCTGTCCTTTCTCCTGTACAGGTTTTCTCAATTTAGCACCTGCTGTTTATTTTTCTGTACCTTCTCTGCATTTTGTGATGGAGGAATGAAATCTGTGTCATTGTCATCATCACTCGCAACAACTTTAGATATTTTTTTAACTTGTTTAATTCGAGGGTCCTGTGAAGTAGTATCCTGATGTTGTCTCTTCCTTTGGGTTTCTTTTGCCTTTGCTCTATCAGATTCCACCTGCAGTCTAATACTATGATAGTATCCTGCATCCGATTTCATCTGGGCCTTTGATTCTGTAGCGTCGATTCGTTCTGAAATAAAAACGAAAAGACAAGATGTATTTCCTACCTCATAAATATAATATAAAAAAAATATATATATATAATTTTAAAAAAAGTTAAACAACCACCGCAGGGTACCACTAAGAGCAACTGCCATCTAAAAAGAAAATGTCAATAGCCCCCAGTAGAACCACGGTAAAATACACCTATGGCCACGTCTCACATCCGTGAGATGGGTGGTCACCGGGCACGACGAAATCACAACGACAGGCCGGCGAAACCCTCGTGTGTCTTGAGGACACGAAGCGACCCAAGGATGACAGCTTTTTGCATCCATCTCGCAAGTGCCTTCACATACTTTTGGCACGCGGGTATGGCTTTAAGGTTACGAACCAGTGATAATTTAGCACCTCCGAGAGCACCTATCACAAGGACAATTACTCGTACCGAATCTTTTGGGTACAGTTGTTGCAGCTCTCTTTTAAGGTCTTGATACCTCTCCTCTTTTTCTTTCTCCTTTGCAGTGATGTTGTATTCGGACGGAGCCGAGAATTCGATCACGAATATTGTTCGTTTCTCGAAGTCTTGGAGAACAATGTCAGGCCTCGAGTGCGCAACGGAGACTGCTGCCCGAAAATCGTAGTTCCAGAAAATCTGGCACTTCTCGTTTCGGACAATTGACTCTATATCCCTTGGAACGTTCGGCAGGGCAGGGTCGCGACCAACACCGTAAGAGCGACAAAGGTGGTAATGAGGTACTCTTAGGGCCGCATTATGTCTATAGATATACGTTGTTCCTGCGTGGGTCGGACACCCCGATAGTATGTGTTCTGGGTACTCAGCGTGTGCATGACACGCTGTACACCTATCACTCGGAACTTCTTGACATAAAATGCTGGCGCGGTATGCTAAGGTGGAGATTACACTGTCCTGGCATGCGAAAATAAAGCCCTCTGTACCTGAATTGAGCCCTGATGATTTGAGGAAAGCAAAAGTTTGCTCGTTTGACAAGGACTGTTTTTCTACATTTCTGTGAAAGTTTCCGTGCATATGCTTGTCGAGTAGCTCTTGGTGAAATGTACTCACCTCTGCTTTCTTTACTTCGGCTTTTAGACGTGAAGCATCTAGATGGAGTAATGCACTTTCCTCACTTCTGATGTTGAAATTCAGGCCAAGGGTCCCGGCAGCTTGCTCCGCGGCTTTGTAAAGGAACGCTTCTTCGCTAATCATCTCGTGGTTTCTGACCATCTTTAGGAGAGGATCTCTGCCATTTGCAACGATGTAAGCTGTACTTAAAACAATACGGTTATGCAGACATTGGAGATTCAGAAGTCCGCCTCCGCCTTGACGGTGTGAAATGTATAATCGCGGAACTGACGAATTGATATGCCAGCTTTCATGCATATGCTCGATCTTACGTGTGGTGACATCAAGGGCCTTAAGCTCGTTCTTCGTCCATTGAACCACCCCAAACGAGTGGAGTAGAACCGGGACGGCAAGCATGTTAGTCGCAGATACCTTGTTCAACGCCGACAGATTGGAAGACCAAATCTGTCGAAGAAGATGCTTGTATCTGCTTCGGAGATACTCCTTCACTGATGTTACGTCCTGAGTGCGGCTTTGAGGCACGCCCAGGTATGTATAGGTCTCTCCAGTGTTAAGATGTCTAATAACACTTATATCCACAAGCTCAGGGTCCTTGGGAACGCCAGTAATCTTTCCTTCCTTCAAATGAATTTTGGCACACTTGTCCAAACCAAAGTCCATCTCAATCTCTCCTTTGTAGTTCTTGACGATATTTATAGCAGTTTGAAGTTTGCTTTTACCAGCGGCATAGATCTTCAGGTCATCCATATAAAATACATGAGTGACCTTATGCTCACGCTGATTAGTGTCGCCACAGAGGTATTCAGGAGAATTTCATAGTGCGAGAGATAGAGGCAGAAGTGTGATGCAAAAAAGCAAAGGTCTCGTACTATCCCCTTGAAAGACGCCCCTCTGGAAGGTGACCTTGTTCGTCGTCAGACGATGATTCCTAGATGAGATTGTAAATCTAGTTTTCCAAAGAAGCATCAATCTCTCTATGCATCTCACTATGTGTGGATGTACCTTCAAGCATTCCAACAGACAGATGATAAGTCTATGAGAGGTTGAATCGATAGCTTTCCGGTAGTCAATCCAGGCCATTGACAGGACGCGCTGATGGGAGGCAGCGTCTTTACAGACACACCTGTCAATTAGCAGGTTCTCTCGACAGCCTGCTACACCTTTTTTCGAGCCTCGATGTTCGTACATCTCTCGCCATGCAGGCTCTGGTCTGGACAAGTTGCCTTTTTTCGGTAGGAGTATAGTGCGTCCTAACACCAGCCACTGCGGAATGGGCGTCTCCGATTTTAAATATGAGTTGGATATACGGGCCAAAAGTTGGTGTATAGAAGTAAACTTCTTCCACCAAAAGTTCTCGATTCAATCTGGTCCAGCACCGGAAAAGTTCTTCGTGTCTCTAAGTGCTTTTTTCACCTCTTCGGCAGTGACTGATGGGCACTCCTTCTCAGATTTTATGAGGATGTCGCAAAACTCCTTGAAGCAGATGATATTGTCAGTATCTTCTTTCAACTCTAGTGTTTTCGAGATCTTGTACACCTCTCTCCAAAAAGTCTCTACCTCCTTGGGCTTGGGTGGATTTTTTACAAAAACAGGGGGATGACTGAAGAGGCGTGACGGGTCAGCAAGAAACTGTTGATTCTCCCTGTTCCATGTCTCCCTCTTCTGTATCCTCCTCCTTGCGTCAGGTAACAGCCTTATTTTGTCAACAATATGCTGCTTGATTGTCAGCAGCTTGGACTTGTTCAGTGTGTGATTCAAGGTCCTTAGTTCTTGAACGAACTTTCGAACCCTTTCCGTGAACGGTCTACCAGATGTTATGTGGTCAGTCACACATTGAAGACGGGACGCATTCTGTCTTGCCCATCCAATTTTCTTGTTCAGTTGATGCAAGCGTCGTCTGGTCTTCTGATCCATCGTCGGTTTCAGCCTTCGATTTGAATCAACCGAAGCTCTCGCAGCACCATAAACTGAGCAATTGATGGTCCAGAGGTCGGACTCTCGCGAGATATCTCCACGAAGGGAGGCATCCATTTCAGCCAGATCTTGGGGCTTAAGAGGAACTTGCATGTTGATGTTCCTCCTCGTACTGAAATTGCGATCGTCTTCCAGAAGGTGCTTGCTTTCTGCGGTTGGTCTTAATGTCGTTTCATCTTCGTCTGCAGCTTGTGCACCAGCGGTTGAGGAAGCGCTCCGTGTACATATCCATTTTTCCGGAGGTAGTCGGCTTGATTTCGCAAAGACTGATGCGAAACGTATTGAAGCTCTGGGTGTTTCTGGCACCACAGAGTATGCATACGCGCCATAAAGCCTCCGCGAACAGGGATAATACTGGCATCGTAGCAGTCTAGCACGTCATTCTTAAGTTGATCCGTTCACTGAATGTGGGCGTTTCGCCGGTTCGTCGTCGTGTTTCCATCTTCATTATTTTCAGCACCCCGAACTCTAGGATGATCGGTATTGTTTGCCGATCCATTGTAGGGTGCTCTGCGCGTTTGATCGTTTTGAACCGCATCTACAACATTTTGGTGGTTTGTTGGTTTCATTGTTGTTCCCACGAGCAGCTAGGGAAAGGGTTTGTCAATCCTTGTAGAGCAGTGGTCGGCAAACTTTTTGCTCACTTTTCAGGTCTGGGCAGGCTGGACCCGGCTTAATTTTTTCTGCTACTTTCCGATCGGCTCACGGAGCTCAGTGCGGGTGCGCTCGCCCCGATGGGTGTCCTTTGTCCACAGGCAGGTCAAAGTAAGAAAATTTAAAAACTTTTAATTTTTCAACTAGCGATTTCAAAATAGTATAATCAGCATCTAAGAATTTTTCCGATTCCAATGATATATTACTTGCCTAAGAAAGTTGAAAATTTGAAGGAGTTTAATATCAAAAAACTTCCGCTCAATATTCAATTTAATACTAAATGCTTCTCAAATTTTCAACCTTTATAGACAAATTACATATCGTTGAAATCGGAAAAATTCGCAGATTCCAAAAATATCATTTTCAAATCGCTAATTGAAAAATTAACGATTTTTACATTTTGTCAATTTGTTCTATTTTCCAACAAAGAACCCCTGAGAGAAGGGTCGGTCTGCCCAAGCTCTCAGGTACCTGCCCAGAAAGTAGGTCGTTGGGCAGCCCGGGCAGGGTAGCCTGCCCTGGGCAAGAGCGTGCCGACCACTGTTGTAGAGCCCCGCGTGCAAGGATAAGGCTGATACTCTGAGACGTCGCCCGGTATCCGAGAGTCACCGTTAAAGACACCTCACCCAGGTGCCATGCAGCTTTCGGCACGTTTCTCACACCTTCGCTTAGGGGTTATTCCTTCGGGACCATCCCTGGACAATTGTCCGCGACTGCTTATTAATTATTGTAACCATATTCAGCAGAAACCCTTGGTACGGGGATCCTCTATCCGCCACCCGAGGACGCGTTCGGTGGCTTTGTCATAAGCCCTTCGGTTCTATTCCAAGGGAATCGAAACCGAAACCGAATATATATATATATATATATATATATATATATATATATATATATATA
>CAKNXH010060526.1:23806-63620 GCA_932178445.1 Andricus quercusramuli | reverse complement strand
AAGAGATGAAGATGAGAAGGAGAAATCTATTATAATCAATGATGTTTTTATGACGAACTTTGGAATTTTTTTTTAACTTTGTCCTGATGAGGAAAACAAACTTGTTTTCGAAACGTCGGCAGCTGAGAATAAAGGTTATTAACATCAAATCTACTCTTTTGGTCTGAAGTATGTCAATTCCACCTAAATATATAATTTTTTATAAAATATTTAATGTTATTTCCAATCCTTTTTGACAAAATTAATCCTGACATTTAGAAAAATAATCTGCAACCCGTAAGCCAATAGAGAAATACTAACCAAGAAATAGGTAATTTTTCAAAAGATATGATGCGCATTTCAGAAAGGACACTGATGAACTTCATTCAGCATCTTGTACAGACAAGAAATGTTTGTGGAGTAAACCACAAGCACTCTGTTTACAGCAATACCAACCAGCCCCACTGCAGGTTCATGCGTGTTTTGTTGAAAAATTTCAACAAGAGTATTCATTTTCACTATCAGATGAGCAGGCGGATGCCATTACAAACTTATTGTATAACTGCAATCCAGAGTCTGCATTGTTTAAGCACATGTATGGATAATTTCTTTCATTCTACTTTCGACGGAAAAAATTCTTGACGGCTTTTTTCATGGCAAATTTGACTGACAATATTCACAAATTTTGTTTGAAATTAATTAGAGTTGGAGGTTTAAAAATATTATTTTTTTATTTATCTTTTTGTAATTCAAAGCAATAATTCGTTCAGTTCGCTGAACTACTTTTAAAAAAATTTCGGTTTTATCATATGGCTCATGATCTACTAAATGCTTTCCTTTTTTGATGTTGTCAATTTTTACTCGGTCAGTTTTATGAACTACTTTTAATTTTTTTCTCATTGTTTTTATACAACGAACGATTATGTTTCATATTGGAAGACGCTAATCTAATCATAAAATTGGAAATGGAGAGAAATCAATCAAAAATTTTATAAATTAATTTGTGTTTTGCATTATAGTACAGGGTGGCCGTTTTAAACAAAGAAAAAAAATCCCCGATTTTTTTCCGGTTCGCAAACATTTTTCCCTGTCAATGAAATTAAAAAATTCGAACTCTGAAACCAAAAATTTTTCCAGTTGAAGTAATCAAAATTGAGCTGCAAATTGAAGCACCCAGAGTGGAACTCTTGAATTTTTAACTTTTGAAGTTTAGAGGTTATTAATTCAAAAATTTTTTATTCAAATGCTCAATAATTTATATACTACTAACAATTTTCAGCTGAAAAAATTGTAATTAAATGCAGTGAAACCGTCAAATGAATAATTTTGAACTTTTATAAATTGTAGAGTTCAATGATGCAGATTCAGTTCCATAAATATAAATTCACGTTATCATTTTCAATGCCCTACATTTAAGAATCGATCAGTGAATTAAAATGAATTTTTAAATTATATCATGTTAAGCTAGAAATATTAAAAATTGAACAGTTACATTTTTTATTATCTGAATACTTCTCAAATTAAATGTTAAATTATTTTTATTATAAATAGTTTAAAATTTCCGAAAATGCTTCAAAATTTTTGTTTAAAATCTTCAAAAATCTACATGTTTCACATTTCTTCACAATGTAAATTATTTTTGAAATTTTTTCCGAACTTCTGAACATCTTTTGAAACGATTCGAATTTTTCCTAAAATTTGTCCTAAAAATTTTTTTAAATCCTACCAAATGAAGAAAAACTTAAAATTTGTCACATTCATTTCTGACAATTTTGTAAATCTTTCTAATTTAAAAATTGAAAATAGTTTATAAAGTTTCAATCGAACGTTTATATTTATTTGACTAATAACACTTTCCAATATTGAAACAGTTTAATTTTTTTACTCTAAAATCTGGAAAATCTAAAATTGTGAACTGATTCCGAATCGTCTTGTAAAATCAATTCTTATTCACTTTTTAATGCTGGAAGTACAGTTCAATTTTAAAATCATTTGTTAATTTATATTGACAGTTGATCAGCTAAAAATGGTTTTTATCTAAAATCTTCGATTTCAAACTCTTCTAATTTTCAATTGTTGAAGTCTTTAAAACTGTATTTTAAAATTCTTTTAAGTAAAATGAACGCTCAAAAATTAAAATCTAAAATGGAACATTTTTAAAGTGAAAGATTCTCGAATTACGCATCCTAAACCAAATGATATTAAATAACGGTTGAAATTAAAGTTGGGCAGATTCTTTTTTCGAAAAATTTGTAAAATTCTTGGTCAAAAAATAAATTCACTGCCATTTCCCGGTCCAGCGGCCACCCTGATTATGGTATTCAATGAATTAATGTTATTACATTATTTAAAAGAGAGTTTTAATTAAAATATGAATCAATAATTTTCCTGACGATATGCCTTATGCATTTATACTGGATCTGCTATATGTAAAATAAGCTTTTCGTTTTCTTTCTTTGCACTAGGTGTGGCAGACATGAACCATTGTTGCCCGAATCAGATTGTAATAACAACCAAAGTAGTTGTACTGAATTAGAAGCCATTTTCAATAACGAACCTTCAGAGTTTATGCAAGAATTATCAGAAGTTATGGAAGGAACGTAGGCAGTTCAGAATCACTGGCTCACGTTGCTATGATATTTACACGTATTCTAAAAATAAGAATCCAGATTGGGAGAAGAAATCTATTAATTATTTTTATCCAAAATCATTTAGCAATAGTGAAATGAAACATTGAGTCGAGAATGAACCACACGCAAAATTCTTGGTTAAGATATTCGTCAGATGGGGTGATATTCACAGAAGATGGCAAGCCAGAGAAACTAATAGAGGTCAAATGTCCACATCTTAGAAAGGAGAAAACGATTAAAGATGTTATAAAGACTTTAAAGTACCTTAATCAGTCTGAGCTTACTCTTAAACGGAAGCATAAATATTATGGTCAAGTACAATTAGGTATGGCGATTCTTAATGTAAAAAAAACGGACTTTGTTCTGTACGCTTCGTTTGATGGTAGTATCGAGGTAATATCGGTAGAGGTCGATCCTACGTTTCTAATTGAAATGCTCCCTGCTCTAAAAAATGCCTATTTTTCAAATATGATTCATAATGTATGTGTTCATGAAGGATTGTAAAATAAAGAAACTTTTACAGCAGAAACAATGTTATTATTTTAGAGTCCTTAATATTTATAATATTTGGTATCAAGCAAATTAATTATAAAATAAAAAGGTACTAATGGTGGCATTCAACTTCAATGTTCTCGTTTTCTTCTGCTGGCATTACTTTTGAATCAATGTGAATAAATTTTGAATCACTCAAAATTGGCGCACTTACATTTACGATTGCGCATAAAATTGTCATTATTTTATTGCACTTTAAGAATACACTGTTAGAAAAATCTCTACTAAATTTAGCATACATGTAATGGAAGCAAAAATGCACAACATGAACTTAAATTTAGTATACCAGCGTACAGTAAATTTAGTATATTTATACAGAATTTAGTACACGCGTATACTAAATTTCATATACGTGTATACTAAATTCAGTAAGAATATACTAAATTTACTGTACGCTGATATACTAAATTTAATTTCAGGTTATGCATTCTTGCTTCCATTACATGTATACTAAATTTAGTAGAGATTTTTCTAACAGTGTAGACAAGTTGGAATTCTAGAGCCAAGTGCCGTTGATTTCCTCTTTCTACGTGAACCCTCGCACTAGCAAGGCTTCTGCCTCCAAAAACTGCGATTTATTTCGTAAGAAAGGTGGCCTAATTAATTTCAGTCCGTACTCGCAACACATGTCATCGATTAGAAAACCTTTGTCCACCATAATTCCTTGCTTCCTGACAATTTCTCTCTCATCTTCCCCGAACATTTCTATCAACCCACTTTGTTCAAATATGGCCTTATCCGAAGCTCTGCCATCATAACCTTTGCTTACGAATGAAATTAACCCCCCTGGAGTCACTCCTGTCATGTACTTGATCGTGTACTTACTTTTGTAAAAGGAGTATGTTTCCAGTTGGCAACATAATTTCTTCGGGTTTTGAATTTCAATTTCTGTACAATCTAGTACAATCCAAGTCTCTTTAAATTCTTCGAAGCATGTTGGTATATTTCATGAAATTTCTTCAGTTGATGGAAAAACAATAGCACGTTTTAAGGCCAAACTTAGCACGTCAATCATTTGTAAAACAATTTTTTGACAGTGCCTTTCAGAACAAGATCGAAACAATACTGCTAAAAATGCGTAGCTGAGATTATGCTTTAATTTCATAAAACACATAATGATTCTGTCGCGAATAGTCAATTTTGAGACATAAAATTGAAATCGAGGTTTCGCAAGCTCTACAATTTTGATTAGATTGTCTAACACAATCATTTTTTCAAGACCAGTTGTAGTGCTGAGTTCTTTATCAGTTTTTATAGAGACACAAAAACTGTAAGAGTCCTGTAGATCCCCACTTTTTACATTAATTCCTACATCTGCAGTTTCCCTGCAATACTCACCAACCTGCACCCCTACGTCTAAAAACTTAGGACTCGGACTAGAAGTAAAACGAGGAAGAAATGGTAAATTATCCACAACAATGTCATCGCAAATAATATATTGTTGGCCAATTCCACCATTATCCTCAATTTCAACAGCATTATTCCTGTCCAAGGATTTCTTCAAAGGGACGCTACTTGGTTCTTCAATTATTTTTGTTAGCCGATTTTTGGCCCTTTTCATTCTTTCGTCAATTTCCAATTTTGTCTTTGCTGACGTTTTCTTGGTGTCCACGGTTGAAGCAGGTAGATTGAGAGATGGGATGGCCGTTTTCAAGAGCATTTTCCTCTTGGAAGGTACAGCTGCAAAGTATTGTAATAATTTTACATACCCGCATTATTTGTGTATCAATTTTTAGAATAAGCTGTTTTAAAAAACTATTTATTATTTCCCGATTCATATTTTATAGAATCTTAACTTTAGCTCGCATAAAAATAATAAAAAGTGAAAAATCCTGAAGGATCCTTATCAGGCCGATTCCATTACAAATCATGCAGAGAGGTCCAGTTTAGGATGTCAGAATAAACAGATGCTTTTTTTTTTTTGAGGTAAACCAATTTTTCAACAAGAAAATTTTTTTGTCAGGAAAACCAAATTTTCAATTTTTGCGTAAACTACTAAGAAAAAGGGTAAATGTGAAGATCACAAAGTTGTTTAGAATTAAAATTTCAAAAGCAATCGAATTAAATTTTTACATAGTTAAGGCCATGTAACGAGAGGGTCACGTGACCAAGCTAGTCCTCAAATTTGCAATGTAAACTTACGTCCAAAAGAAATAAGATATCGCGCTCAAAGTTTCGGAAATGAAAGAGGAGACAATAATGTTTACGGCTCTGGTCTTTTCTGGTGGAAGTTTTGAAAAAAAAAAATTCCGAATAAAATAAAACTGGAAGCTATATCGATACTTTCCCATGCCAACTTACGTCCGCACGGAAGAAGATATCGTACTGATAATTTAGCACGCTAAGTAGAAGGCTCGAAGGAAGGCGGCTCTGGTCCTAAATATTTGGAATTGTGAAAAAAGTTTTGTACTAATTTGGAGAAATACCGACCGTGCTCCAGAACACTACAAGAAGTTTTCCATTTTGTGCGTGTCTGAAATACGTATCAGCTGTTTCAGAGCAGCACTATCGCAGCAAGCAACTTCGCACTTCCACGGTTCTGTGGGTAAAACAGATTGCATGATACTGAAGCGGAAATGCATCGGTCAATATTTATAATTTTCATAAATAAACTTTTTTCTTCCCTCAACTCTGTGCCTTGCCACAAATGGTCATTTACTATTTTTTAATATTTTCGGAAAATTTTTCCGCGATATTCAAACTTTTATTTTTAAATATGGGTGAAAAATATTTATCTCAGGACTGACTCGATCAGCTGTTATACTCATTGCATGGCCTTAAATGAAACTTAAAATTTATTGAATGTTACACTTTGAAAAAATAGAATCAATGTCTTCTATGGAAATTACAAGACATTGAAATAAACTATAATTTACTGGAAAATAAGTGATCTTTCTAGAGATCATGTACTTTTTGCACATAGAAAACATGTTTAACGGATATTTTTTCAAAAATGAAAAAAATTGACAGCACAATCGAAGACATCGAGTGCAGAGGCAGCAATAATTAACAAAGTAAATATTCAGTAAATTAAACAAATAAATAAATTCAGTAAATATTCAGACCTTTTAAAAAGTGTGGAGGACTTTTTGTAGAAATTTCAAACAACTTCAAATTGAAAGTTAACTTCATTAGCTGACCTGGACCTCTCTACATGATTTGAAATGGAATCGGTCATCATCAATTAAAAACAAGATGTTGCTCTTTTGAGGTTAAGGTTCTTGACGAATAATTATAAAAAATGGAATGTAATTATTATGTTTTTTATTAATAATTTACAATATTATCATTTATGAATACTTTGATTTATTTCATCTAGCTTATTAACGAATACTTACTTGAGCCAGAGTAGTAAAAATCTTCGCTTTTAAAGTGCAAGGAACAAACTACCATGGTGTCAGTTGTAGGTTTTCCCATTCTTAATGCATTTTCCCAAGCTTTGCGCCGATCAATCTTTTCGGGCTCTCCAAACATATTTTGAACTGTCACAACTGATACACCGCCTTTAGGAAAACGGAAAAATCACAGAGTTTCGTATTTTCGCGCTGTAGACGAACAGCCAAACACACAGCAAAACTCTTTGCTTTTTGTTTTTCGCGGGGAAAATTCCATGATAGTATTTTTTAAAATAATAAAATGAACTTCTGCCTTAATTTTCAATCAATTTTGAAGCATTATCTATTGATTATTTTTGAATAAACAATATTTTTCTGTGATTGCCCATGTGAGCTGTCAAAATCTACCTGGAGAGGAAGGTTTCAAATTCTGCCACCAGATGGTGTATCGCAGCGCATCGGATCCCAATAGTGGGCTCCCTGAATTTTTTGTCAGAGAGGTCAGTGCAAAGTGATTGCATCATGAGACATTAGTCAATTAATCACTTATGTATGTAATATGATTTCTGAGCGAGAGGGGTCGGCGCCATAGTGCGGTAAGGGGGGTTTAAGAATAGTGGAGGAGGTGTCTGCCTATAGTGATGCCTTACTACTTCGGTGCGCGAGGATCAAATATTAAATTGTTTCAAAATTATGTTTGTTAACACTGGTTATTTGATAATCTACTGGATAGAAAAATAGGGTTTGATCAGTTTCACTCACCGATTCTAGCATCTTTTTCTCTTGATTTTCCTTACTTTTCCAGATTTTCTGTTCTTTTCGAACTTCCTCAGCTGCGTTGTCCTCAAGTGCTTTTTTTGCGGCTTTTTCCTTTGTGTGTTCTATCTCTTCCAGAGTAGGATCTAAATATCACAAACTATTGTAACCCATTCTATTTTTTCCCATTTCATACACGGAAAAAATTAGTTGTTGAAATTTTGAATGACTCACTGAAAAAAAAGATTAGTTGGGGCAACTAATAAAATTGTTGGGATAACTATTTTAGTTAGTAAATAATGGTACTGCTATTAAGTTAGTTGTGAGAACTATTTTTGTTAGTTGGGGCACGAGTAGTTGCCGTTACTATTTAATTAGGTAGACTAACTATTTCAGTTTGTCAAAACGACTGTCTGTAGGTAGTTGAACTTACTAATATAGTTTGTCATGTCTACTAACAAACTTGTAGGTATAACTATTTTCTTTTCGTTACAGAGAGTAATTAAAATATTTGTCACTAGACTATCGAAATCTGAGTTAAAAAGATCACAGTCGGCACGCGGGCATCTTTTTTTTGGACATCTTAGGGACGCTGATGTCAGTTCAGCTGATAAGACGTTCTAAAAAAAGATCTCCCTATGCCCACTGGGATCTTTATAATTGCAGATGCACTTTGTAGGTTAGGATTTCCAGTAATAAAACTTAAAACTCGTTTGATTTTTCAATTTCTTATACATACATTCAAATACTTCGATATAATCCCCGAAGCCTAAACTTTGCAATACTTTTGATACTTCCATCAATAAATGATTAACGAAATATCAAGAGAGCAACGAGTTATGACGGCCATGTCTAAACGTTCTCCCTCGTTTTACTGCATGTATGTTGGTACCCTTGTCGCATTCTCAATCGTACCAACCAAGGTAGAAAATAAAATAGTTATGTCACCTACTTTAATTTGTCAGATAAATCAATTAATAGTACAGATGACTAATTTATTAGTAACTCTGACTACTAAAACGTTACTAATGTCAACTAGTCACGAGCACTACAAACGGCTTCCTAAACCGACTAATTGATTAGTTGGCGTTACTAACTGAACAGTCGTAAGAACCAATGAATGCTTTACTAATAAAAAGGTAGCAGCCCCAACTATTCATTTTTCTCAGTGCTGAGTCAACCACTCTAGGATAGGGCTAAACGTATGTCATAAATTGGAAGAATCGTCTTACAAAACTTGATTGATACATGTTTAAAAAGTAGAAAGAGTTGTCGAAAGTACAAAATAATTTCAATGAAAATGTGAAGACCAGAGGAATAGAGTTCTTGAAACACTGATACATTAATGCTTCGAAACCAGTCAATGAAACTTTCGATGACTCCTAACGAGTTTTTAGAAAACAGTATAGCCAAGTTAAAAAAATATATATTTCGCGGTTATATTCACTAGATTGTTATTCACATAGACTCACGCTTGAGTTATATTTATTTTTACAGATACACACGAACCTATGAAAAATGGAAATAAATTTTGCGGCGGGATTCAAACTACCTAACGCCTATCGAACGCAACGTATCCCTAACAACTAGACCCCACGGCTAACTTAATACATTGAATATTTTGCACAAATGTCAGTGAAGAGCCAAATTTAAATCCGCGCTCATTTGTTGATTGCCGTTGACCGCGACTCCATTCAGACTTATACATATACCACTTCACCTGAGCGTCACTACGTGTTGATACAAGCATCCAATATGACTGTACATTGTGAATATATAGATATGTAGAAGACAGTCAACGAATTCTTCGAAAACTTATAAATCAGTTATTCGTTTATGTGCTAGAGTTATTGTATTCCAAATCTTGTGGAATCTGGAGGACTTCTTATGAAAAATTGAATGCTTGTCTAGAACTTTGTCAAAATCTGCTGAATACAAATTCGAAAACTGATGTTTCCAGATTGTCTTCCAATAATTCGATGACTTTTTTCACTTTTTCGATGAAGTCTGCGGTTCTTTAATCAAAATTATACGACATTCTCAACAAAAAGTGGCCTATCCTAGAATGGTTGACTAGTCAAGTAAAGTTTCGACAACTTATTTTTTCCGTGTAGTAGAAACTTGTTGGTCATTTTAGTAAAAAATATAATTACACTAAGAATTTCTTACAGATTAAAAAACCAAGAATCCAACGATCAGATTTGGCCAACAAGTTAATAAATATTTGTATTCAAATTTGAAACCGAAAATAAAAACAGAGGGAAGAAAGAAGCAGATCCACATCCCCTTCCTTTTCGCTTTTGTCTTTCTTTATTTCTAATTTTTTTTAATCAAATCAAAATCCATGAGGACACCAGGATGATCTGCCTCTTAAAACGAGTGCTCAATGAACACCGAAACGTTGCGCTGGCGCTGGTAGGTTTTTGTCAATGCTTTTTTATTGTGGTTTAAAAATAATATAAAAACTCCAGAGAAAAAAATAACGAAAGGGGATTTATATCCTACCTTATTTTTCTTTCCTCTTCTTGATTTTGGGGTTTCAAATTTTAATGCAGACATTCAAGAGCTTGGTGCCCAAATTTATTCGTTGGATTCTTGTTTCTTTTTTATTTCTAAGAATTCCGCAGTTAAATTTAAGTGGTGAATGTTGGAGAAGAATTTAAATTCTTATCTATTCTGAATTAAATTTTTTCCATTTCAAATATGAACGACGTATACACGGAAAAAAAGTTCATTAAACTTTCTTGAACTATTTCAAGAGTCGGGGATGAGAGCGAACCTTGAAGAAATTTTCTATATTCTGTATAACTTTCAGCATTTAATTTAGAACAAACCTAGAATAACTCTACAAGAATTCTGTAAACTTTATATTGAACTCCGGTTTGAAAAAGTTTAATAAAATATATAGAGAAATTCATAAAAGAATGCTGAAAACTTTCGTAGAAATCACAATGGAGGTAGTGAAAGTTTGTAATCACATAATTATAAGGTGTAAATACCTCAATTCAGTCAAATGTACAGAAAAATTCTTCAAAAACTGTTGGAAAATCTCATAGAAATTCGATTCGAAGTATTGAGTGTTTGTGAACTACTTCAATATAAGATCTATAGACTTCAGTTCTTTGAAATGTAGCTGCGCGGTCGCCACTGTGCGCAGGCAGCGACTTTTCCGCATCGCTTCCGCGTGAAAAAAAAATTCAAGTCTTAGAGAACATTAGCATGCGTTGAAAATTAAAATATTAAGTTTTCCAATAACCGACACATCTCTAAATGGTAAATCCACTACCCGGGTGCACCGGAACGTGCACCAGGTCGTTCAAGACGTCATCTACGAGAAATTTTTTAGAATCTAAATTGTATCAATAGCCAAAATAACTACCAATGGTGAGTCGACGATCAGGATGCACTGAAACGTGTACCAGGTCGTTTGGCACGTATTCTACGAGAACTGTTTTAAAATTCAAATTGTGTCAACATCCAAAATAATTAACAGTGGTGAGTCGACGATCCGGGTGCACCGAGTCGTGCACCAGGTAGTTTAGCACGTATTCTACGAGAACTTTTTAAAAATTTGAATTGTTTCAACCACCAAATTAACTACCTCCGACTCACCATTGGTAGTTATTTTGGCTATTGACAAAATTTAAATGTTTGAAAAGTTCTTGTAGAATACGCGCTGAGCGACCTGGTGCACGTTACGGAGCATCCTGATCGTCGACTCACCGTTGATAGTTATTTTGGTAGATAATCCTCAAGATTTCTAAAGAAATCATCTAGTCAAGCTTTCTTTGATCGTTTCTTTATGTTAAGAAAATATGAGAGAAAACAAAGTTTTCATATTTTTTTTTCGGTCTTACGATCCATTTAAAAAAAATAAATCGAGTCAAAATTCCTTTTTATTGACGTTTCGGCCTCATCTGTGGGCCTTCTACAGAAAGAAACATCTTAAAGAATAATCGGAGTCAATCATAAATATACGTCGAAGCGAATGACAACATTTTGAAATTTTTTGAAGTCAGATATCATTCTGAAGTTTTAAAAATCATTATGAAGTTTGTAACAAAAGCATTAGGAAACTATAAAGTCCAAGGAACTTTCCCAATATGTTCAAAAAGGTTCATATTTTGTAATTAAAATTCTGTGAAACAGCTACCAAACCGATGTCATCAATACACCAGGATTGTTACACATTTATTTCTACTTTTTCTTACTTTCCCATACATACCATATTTTCTTGGTGCTCCAAGTTTCTCAATGCATTTATGAAATGACCGTAACATGTCCGGACAAACGTCGTCTTCGATCGATATTACGAGTGGATGAATTTCCAATTCGTCGAAGAATTGCAGTGGTGTGTTTTCATCTGAATTTGTTTCTCTGTGAAGAAAGGAAACTGATCATCTGGTCGCTGTAATGTGTAAGCAATTAAATGAAAAATAAAAGAATATAAATCTCGCAAAGCGCGTGCTTACGTCCCTGTGTTTTTATCTTTTATATTATAAACGTAAATAATTTAAAAAATATATAATAACAAATTTTGAAATAATAACAGTTCAAGAAATGTTTTGATCGAGTTAAGTAATTCAATACATTATTATAAAATAAATAATATTTCGACAACTTTTTTTTCAGTCCATAAATTGTGCTGGAATCATTCAAGATTTTCTGTCAAATCTATTAAAAAAATCTGGCTGCTGCTCAGGCACATTCTCATCGGGCGGTTTGCGCGCGGCTCGAATGTTTGAGCGCGCCTGTGCCGCGGGTCTGTTGGATCTCGCGCTTATAATGCATACTCGAACGCAAAACTGAATGCGAGCGGGCGTTCGCGTTTGCGTCAGGATAGAAACTGTGTTAAGCAATGGTTTGGTTCACACTGGACAAGCGCGTCGCCGAAACGCTGACAAAAAGTCTAACCTGACGCGTTTCACAGTTTTGACCGTACGACTTCGCACTGGGGCGAGGTTTGGTTTATAGTCGAATGCAAATGCAAACACGCAGATGCGTTCCACTGTGCTAAATATAGTGGGACCAAAGGGATATTTTTCGTTCAAGAAAGTCTACAGACTTTAATTTTGCCCCGATTTGCGATTTGTTTGTTGTTAATTAAAGAGCGCTAAATTTCAAAGAGCACCTTGGTCATAGATATTTCGAATTTTTATTTGTTTACTTATTATTTGTTTACTCAAAGTATGAGAAAATCGACATTATCACATAATTATTATTTATTCTTCAACAACGGTTCGCATAGAATGTGAATTACCTTGCATCAACGCAAAAGTACTCCTAGAATATAAATAATTTGATTATTATATGTTTCAATTATTATAAACAAATTAAATTGACAAATAGCCAGATATCGTATTTGTGGTTGGAAAATATTTGTTCTTAGCTAATAATGCTTTAAATTATTGTGAGAGTGAAGTTAGTCAGAATATCGATGAATTATCGACAATTACAATTGTTATAAACAATTTTTTGCACAAATTTGAAATTTGGAGTTTTTTCAATTGCGGTGTTCCGTGTAGCTTCTGAATTCTTGCAGATATTCTTAAAAATAATATATGTTCAATAATATTGGTGAAAATCCAACAATTGTTGCTTCTTTAAACAAATGAAATAAATAAATATAAAACTTTGGCACTTTGGCCTTGAAAATAATTTTTTGACTGCAAATCTCTCTAACCAAAATGTGAAGCAGTTATAGTGCAAAAAAATTATTTTCCAGGCCACAGTGCCGAAGCTTTATGTTTGATTGCCTCATTTCTTTACAAGATTTACAATTGTTCCATTTTAAGAAATATAATTGAACCTGTGTTAGTTTCAAGAATATCTGCATCAATTCAGATGATGAAGGAAAATCAGAAATGGAAAAACCAATAATTACAACATTTTCAACAACAATAGTTTATAAATATTTTAATTCTTATCTTTTTCTAGAAATTGTTACTGACGATCACTCTCACAATAATTTAAAGTATTTCCAGATAAGAAAAATGTTTTCAAACAAAAATTACAATATTTTTTGAATATATGAAAATTTCGTGATATTTGGAATGAAATATTAACAATAAATAATAACAATTGCTTATTGTTAATTTTACATATGAATAGTGACTGCAAATGTCTCTCACAAAAATTTAAAGCAGTTTTGGTGCAGAAAATTATTTTCCAGGCCAAAGTACCAAAGTTTTATATTTGTTTAAAACATCAACAATTGTTGTATTTTCACAAATATAATTGAACATATATTATTTGTAAGAATATCTGCATCAATTCAAATGATAAAAGGCAAAACACAGTTGAAAAAAAAAACATAAATTCCAAATTTATGCCAAACATTGTTTGTAACTATTCTAATTGTTAATAAGTTATGGATATTCTGACTAACAATCACTCTCACAATAATTTAATGTATTTGTAGGTAAAAACAAATGTTTTTCAACCGCAAGTATGATATTTGGCTACTTGTTTATTTTATTTGTTTACAATAATTAAAACATACAATAATCAAATTACGTGTATTCTGGAAGTACTCATGCGTGGCAAGAGGGTGTCATTTGTTGTTAAGGTTTTGGTCCATTCCGTTGTAAAAACAGTTATTATTGTATCACAAGGAACTTAGCAGATAATTGTTCATAACGATTGTTCACATTCTAGTAATGTAATCCCTGTCGGATATTGCAGCGGCTTACGGTACAAGCCGTAAAAATATGTATAAATTAAAGGTAACTGAAAGTCTTTGAGTAGCAAAGCACATGTACAGTCAAAGACCGAGAAACGAAGATGTACCTAGTTAATATGAAAGTATATGGTACGCAGGTAGGCAAACGTGGGTTGACAGACCATCAGTAGACAATACAAAATGTGGTAGCCACATTTTTTGAAACGGCCGAGAAATCGCTGAAATGATTTTCCAGGAAGAATCTTCAATTGAAGGTAGGTGTGATAAAATTTTATCACGTATAGTTCTTCTGTGAAGTGGAATTTTCCATTGTTGATAACCTTTTGCCAAAAATGGCTCTTTAAAGATCTCGTCCTTTTTTAGGGCTTCACAGAGCCTACATGATACTCCAGACATGAACCTCCATTTTTACTAATAAACTTCATATACATAATGAGGATTTAAAAATTAAAAATGCTTTATTTTCGAAGAAGAATAAAAAGAATGAAAAAGAAAAGTTTTAAATTTAGTAATTACTAAGTTTAAAGAAATATTTGAAAATATTAAAATAAGAAATATTACTAAGTACAATCCACTTGCATTGTTTTTAATCCATTCAAAATATCATACTTCGATTTTGCCATCTTTTCTGATATCTATATGAATATAATATTTTCTAAATAAACAAAATAAAAATCAGGAACTTCGAGTTTGCTAGGAATTTTGTATTGAGTAATTAAAAAAAAAAAAAGTGAATCGGTTGAGAATTGCGACCTGCAGCTTCATCCTCCCGCGAACATCCATTCCTGACGAAGCTCTGTGCGGTTTCCACACTGCAGGGGACCGCGACGAGTTTTCCTGTTCGCCTCTACTCACTACTCGGTATAACTCAAAAATGCGTACCAAAGTGCGTCGCGTAGGCGTAGGCGTTCGCGTTCGAGTATGCATGGGCCTTTAGCGCTCAATAATATATTTATTTCGTGCTTCGGGCTGGGTCTTTGTACGTGATGCACATTTGTGCACAGACCTTTCGAAATTCAAGGTCAAAGCATCGACAACCGGTCATTTGGTGATTATGAATTCTCTTTTGTTAAAGCTCCACTCGAACTGGTCCAGAGTGCGAACTCTTCTACATTGAGTTCAACTCTATTATTTCAAATGTATATTATATTTATTTATGTACCTCGGTCTAGGGCAGTTTATTCAGATATTGCAAAATAAAGTACAAGGATTCTATTTTGCATGATTACTATAATTTTAGTACTTTGTTTTTGTAGTACTATTTTAGTACTATCAGGAAGTAAATAATAACAAATTTTCAGATATTTTTTGGGTGCATAATTTTTGTTTCCACATCTTTTTTCGTATCTTGCGTATAATTTCACCGCAAAATAAAAATTTTGATCTTTCCTCATTTTTTGTCCGATGAAAATGTCAATTTTTGATTTTTCAAACAATTTTAAGAAGTTGTTAGATATGATAATCTTGTAGGGCTTTCAGAAAGCAACGTTTTTCTGTCTTTGAATTTTTTCATATCGTGCGTTATTTGGCTTAAAATTTTCATTTTCTTTTTTTTTTTCTAATTTTGCAAATGCTATAAATCTGATAATTTTCTTTTTACCGAAAAAAGTCGTGAGGCTAATCTAATAGATTGATTCTTTCAAAAGTCTTCGTGCTCACAAATAGGCATATATACATACATACATACATACATACATACATGCATACATACATACATACATGCATGCATACATACAAACAGGCAGTCAGAGACAAAACAAAAAACCTGTAAAACCCATTTTTTGGGGTTCAGAGGGTCTCAAAACGTGGACATTTGACAAAAACAAGGGAGGAGGTCAAATTTGACACAAATCTAATACCTTTTCTGATGTCAATCTAAAAATATATCCTGTCACTTTCGCCAAAAATAAATCGAGGTTTTGTCTCTAAAGAACGGATAATCAGTGCGCGCAGAAAGCGCAAAATTTTCTAGTTACTAGAAATTTCTGTTTCAGTAAGAAATGCTTGAAACCGCTGTTATTTGATTTATTAAAAAAATATATATTTATACCTATATTCCCTTAATCGCCGAAGCATTTGTTCCTCGCTATAATGCGTCCCTTGAACATCCCTCTCCGGAAGATCGATAATGCTTTTCTTCAAAAACTCATCACAAGCCTTTAGAGAAATAATCAAGTCAGGCATGATTTCTCTTTTTCCCCTTTCTAATTTTCCATCTTCGTCCTGCTCATCTTCCGCATCTTCTTCTTCTTCCTCATTTCGACCAAATAAAAAGATCGTTTGTTTCAAAGTTTTGGGATAACCGTCCAATACGTATCCCTGATTTTGACACTCTTTGGAGAGTAATCGAGTTAATAGCAGCCTATTAATTCATATAATATTACAGTTCAAAATAAGTGTTATTAAATTAATAAACTTGAGATCTAAAGAAGAGATAACGTTGAAGAAATAGAACAAATTTAATGTCAGTGACAGTAATATGAAGAAAATAACTTGTTCACGACGTCGTCGCTGAGGTGGTTATTATTGTCAGAGAGGTTGTTTCGAATTTCATCCAGTTGCTGCTGCAAATCATCCACTCGGGTAACCTCATCTCCTTCATCATCCTCTTCTTCTCCTTCATCCTCCCCATTGTCATCCAACTCTATCTCATTTTCTTCTCCTAACTCAGTTTCGACGCGTTTCGCAGCTTCCATTTCACTAGACTTGTGATTGAATAATTGATGTTAATAGAAATCTAAGAAAAGTACATTTAATTAGTCAACTGAGGCTGTTTGTGAGGTGGTTAAAAAAAAGCAAATTGTGAATTTTTTCAAGGGAATCGAGGGGGAATTCGCTCGTCAAAAGCACGTACGGAGTAATCCCTGTAACACATTATTACGTTTTTTAAAGAAAATTAGAAAGAAAATAGCGAAACAAAATATGAAATGTGGATTGTGGCTTGATAAAAATATGATTAGCAAAGTCGCAAAACATTATTACAGAGGAAACGAAAGATTTGGTAAGAAGGTGATTTTTTACTAATAGTAGGCAAGTTAGATTTTTTTGTCCAAAAATTACCTCTCTAAAAAATCTTTTTTTTTACTTTTCATAAATGCTTTCTGAGTTTGCAGTTTAACTTTTCATTAAGCTACAATTCATCCTTTATATTTTGTACCACTCATTTTTTATAATTTTTTTGTGAACACTTCACTTTGCTCAATTTGAGTTCGGATTTCGCGGGCACTCACGTGAGTTCGCTAACGCCTCGTAGTGAGCGGCAAGCTCTCCCATTAGGTATTTTCACTTAACCATTAGCTCACTTCACTTCCTTGAGTGCTTAGGCAAAAACGCTGGACCAAATGGATGGGCTTTGGTCCATTTTGGCCCTATTTTTTGATATCTTCATAGAAACTAATTTTTTCTAAATAAGTGTATCTGGAAAATACTTTTTATCTTTTAAGGGCATGTGACACAGCCAAATACCTACACTACCGACCTCACTTTTTCAATTTTCAAAATTTATTTTTGAATCTAAGAACTATTTTTGTGAATAAAATATCGGGCTGCAACTTTGGAAAATGTATGAGAAGACAATAAACTACGATTACGTACTTTATTCGATGAGGAATTTCGCAAAAAATTATTCTCGAAGAAATTAAAACTGGGTGCATTTTTTGAACCTAAGAACTTTTTTTATAAGTGAAATATCGCCTTCAAACTTTAAAAATGCAAGAGCCGACAGTGAGGTACGTTTATGTACATCATTTAAGTATAAAAGATGAAAAAAGAAAAATTCCAACTAAATGTCAACAAAGCCAATACTTACATAATTCAACATTGAAACAATATATTTCACTCAACTTTTATGCTGGACTCAACTTTCAAAAAATATTATTGTAAGAACACCGCATCATCAATCTTTGACAGCGTAGACCCCATATTTCAGATGTAGACGAACCAGCTGATAGAGATTCGATTAGTGGCCGCCTGACTTCGCATTGTCGTGCCCATCGCAAATACCAACCGAACTGGCAAGCTTTGTTGACATTTAATTGGAATTTTTCTTTTTGCATCTTTTATGCTCAAATGATGTACATAAACGTACTTCACTGTCGGCTCTTGCATTTCTCAAAGTTTGAAGCCGATATTTTACTTATAAAAAAAGTTCTTAGGTTCAAAAAATGCACCCAGTTTTAATTTTTCGAAAATAATTTTTTGCGAAGTTCTTCCTCGAATAAGGTACGTAAACGTAGTTTATTGTCTTCTCATACGTTTTCCAAAGTTTCAGCCCATGTAGGTCATGTAGGTATTTGGCTGTGTCACATGCCCTTAAGAACTATTTAAAGAAATAATGAAATGAAAATAATTATTACTCAATGCAGAGATGCAACAAAAATGAAGTTTTGTCCCATCGATTCGATGACATTTTTTCCCCTCAGCACTCGACGAAGTGAAGTTAGCTGGCGACGAAGTGAAAATACCTAATAGAATTCACTAAATCAGAAGAAGAGAATGCTGGAATTTCATTATTTATGATTATAAATAAACAATAAATTTTTATTCAGGCATAAGTTCGGGTAGCATTCAAACCACAACTAAAATCAAATCACTAATCATAAATTAAAGTAAACTTTCAAAGTGTTTTATTTTATTAACGATCATTGTTGTTGCGAACAATAAATAGTTCGCGAAATAGTCAAAACGAAACTCGAAATTGAACTACTTAATAAGCTGCCACTTTCCCCGTGGTGATGTGGTAAATGCGAGTTTTTAAACAATTTTTTAAAGCAAATTATAACTTTGATGTGACATGTACATCAAAATATTCGTATCAATGAGCTTTCAAGAAGTTTTAATAAGAAAAGTGATTTGTTTCCACGAGCAAATTTTGATTTTTTTCATTTATTTAAACTATTTATAATTAGCAATAATAATTTTTAAATTTTCGCTAAACTCTTTTATTTCAACGAATACAAATTGCTTTGGGGTATTTATTTAATATATTCGTTATGAAAAACTCAATACAGTCAAACCTGGATTTAGCGTCGCTCTTGAGGCTGACGGCCGCGTTCAATCCAGGCTATTCAAACTATTTTGTCTCTCTCTTGTTTGTTCTCTGTCCTGTTTCTCTCTCTCTCTCTGTTTTGTTACGCCTGACTTACCCCCCCCCCCCCCGCCGCAGGTCCTCTCAGGCATCCCTGCTACGCAGCGACAATTCTCGGAAACGCTTTAATCAAGGTTCGCTAAATCCAGGTTTGACTGTATATTTCCTTGAAACAATTGCAAATCTAATGCAAAATATAAGGCATTTTATAACAAAAAAATCAGTGTTTACAACATTTGCGCACTGTGTTTGGGTCGTTGTGTATAACAATTAACATATGAATTAAATTAATTTGTTGTATTTCTTGAGTATGTATATATATCATTAAAAAAATAGTTAAACAACCACCGCAGGGTCCCTGTAAGAGCAACCGCCATCTAAAAAATGTCAATAGCCCTCAGTAGAACCGCGGTAAATCACACCTACGCACAGTGGGTCAGGAGACTCGATTCTGTGGCCAAAAGTCGATTCTTAAATTCGAAAAAATGAAATAGACTACTGCATTCAGGAATAATTGAAGTATTATTGACGACAATTATACGCTGATTGATCAATTTTTGTTTCGATGATACAGGCACAAGTAGAAAATCTTATTAAAATTCGTAGTGTTACTGACGTTAGGAAAATACGTTTTTGGACGTTAAGAAATCGATTCCGAACCTTGCACCTCCATTTATTTTATTCAATAAGGTGTGAAATTTGTGAAAATTCAATTAAATCTATAATTGTTAATTTCAATAAAATACAGTCACCTTATTAGTGAATAAAAAACAAGATTTTTCAGCAAAGCACCTGCTTCCAAATGCTCATAACACGACATAACACAACATATTGAGTTCTAAAATATATGAATGTCTTCCTTAGGATATGCACTTGAGCGTGAGAGTGCTACTTTTTGCTATTTTTCTTTTACTTCTTTGCTCATGGTATATCTATATGGCCGCGCGCGGCCGTGTCATGGAAAGTGCTGGCGCGCGTCCATGAAGAGCACTGGCTAACCGTCATTTGTTATCCTAGACGCATCAACGCGCTCACTTGTTTTGGCAATCTGATTTCCGTCCACATTCCGTACTTATCGATGATAATAATGAAATAATAATTAACACCGTTAATGTATACAGTATATGCATATACAATATATGAACTTCTTGAATAAGCCAACACATTATTCTTCCTTCTTCTCACTGCGACCCCAAAAACCCCCCGAATAACTATTTTTAGCCAATTCCATAGACGTTTCAAAATTTCCGGCGTCATGTTGAGTCCGCCATTTTTATTTTGGAATGTTTGACTACATACTCGTAATCAGCGACCTCAAAAACCCCCGAGTAACTATTTCTAGTTGATTCCATATATTTTTCTAAATCTTCGCCGCCATATTGAGTCTGCCATTTTGAATTTTGAATTTTTGACTGCATATTTGTAATCAGCGACCCCGAAAATCCCCGAGTAACTATTTTCAGACAATTACATATATTTTTCTAAATCTTCGCCGCTATATTAAGTCCGCCATTTTGAATGTTTGACTGCATATTCGCAAGCAGCGACCCCAAAAGTCCCCGAGTAACTATTTTTAGTCGAATCCATATATTTTTCTAAATCTTGGCCGCCATATTGAGTCCGCCATTCGGAATTTGGAATTTTTGACTGCATGTTCGTAATCAGCGACCCCAAAAACCCCCGATTAACTATTTTCAGTCGATTACATATATTTTTCTAAATCTTCGCCGCCATATTGAGTCCGTCATTTTACATTTTTATTTTTTGATTACATATTCGTAATCAGCGACCCCAAAAACCCCCAAGTAACTTCTCGTTTCGGACAATTGACTCTATATCCCTTGGAGCGTTCGGCAGTGCAGGGTCGCGACCAACACCGTGAGAGCGACAAAGATGGTAATAAAGTACTCTTAGGACCGCATTATGTCTATAAATGTACGTCGTTCCTGCGTGGGTTGCACAACCAGATAGTGTGTGCTCTAGGGACTCAGCGTGTGCATGATACGCTCTGCACCTATCACTAGGAACTTCTTGACATAAAATGCGGACACGGTATGCTAAGGCGGAAATGACACTGTCCTGGGATGCAAAAATAAAACCCTCTGTACCTGAATTGAGCCCTGATGATTTGAGGAAAGCAAAAGTTTGCTCCTTCGACAAGGTCTGTTCTTCTACATTTCTGTAAAATTTTCCGTGCATATGATTGTCGAGCAGCTCCTGGTGAAATTTTCCAACCTTTGCTCTGTTTACTTCGGCTTTTAGACGTCAAGCATCTAGATGGAGTAATGCACTTTCCTCACTTCTAATGTTAAAATTCAGGCCAAGGGTCTCAGCCGCTTGCTCCGCGGCTTTGTAAAGGAACGCTCCTTCGCCAATCATCTCGCGATTCCTGACCATCTTTAGGAGCGGATCTCTGCCATTAGCAGTGATGTAAGCTGTACTTAGAACAATTAGGTTATGAAGACACTGGAGATTCAGAAGTCCGCGTCCGCCTTGACGGCACGAAATGTATAATCGCGGAACTGAGGAATTGATATGCAAGCTTTTATGCATATGCATGATCTTACATGTAGTGAAATCAATCCAGGCCATTGACAGGACGCGCTGATGGGCTGTAGCGTCTTTACAGACACACCTGTCAATAAGCAGGTTCTCTCGACAGCCAGCTACACCTTTTTTCGAGCCACGTTGTTCATACATCTCTGGCCAAACAGGCTCAATTCGTCGAACAATCCTGTTGTTTAGGACAGCTGTGAAGATCTTATACAGTGCATTCAAACAAGTTATTGGCCTGTAATCCTCTGGGTTGGACAAATTGCGTTTTTTCGGCAGGAGTATAGTGCGTCCTAACACCAGCCACTGCTGAATGGGCGTCTCCAACTTTAAATGTGAGGTCAATATGCGGGCCAAATGTTGGTGTATGAAAGTAAACTTCTTCCACCAAAAGTTCTTGATACAATCTAGTCCAGAAGCGGAAAAGTTCTTCGTATCTCTAAGTGCTTTTTTCACCTCTTTGGCAGTGACTGATGGACATTCCCCCTCAGAGTTTATGAGGATGTCGCAAAACTCCTTGAAGCGGATGATATTTTCAGTATGTTCTTCGAACTCCAGTGTTTTCGGGAGTTTGTATACCTCTCTCCTTAAAGTCTCTACCTCCTTGAGCTTGGGAGAATTTTTTACAGAAACAGGGAGATCGCTGAAGAGGCGCAATGGGTCAGCAAGAAACTACTGATTCTCCCTGATCCATCTCTCCCTCTTCTGTGTTCTCCTCCTTGCTTCAGATAACAGCCGTGTTTTTTCAAAAATATGCTGCTTGATTGTAAGCAGCTTTGACTTGTTTAGTGTGTGATTAAAGATCCTTAGTTCTTGGGCGAACTTTCGAACTCTTTCCGTAAACGGTCTACCAGATGTTATGTAGTCAATCACACATTGAACACGGCACGCATTCTGTCTTGCCCATCCAATTTTCTTGTTCAGTTGATTCAAGCCAATACTCTCGCAGCACCATAAACTGAGCAATTGATGGTCCAGAGGTCGGAGTCTTGCGAGATATCTCCACGAAGGGAGGAATCCATTTCGGCCAGATCTTGGGGCTTAAGAGAAACTTGCATGTTGATGTTCCTCCTTGTACTGAAATTGCAATCCTCTTTCAGAAGGTGCCTGCTTTCTGCGGTTTGTCTTGATGTCGCTTCATCTTCGTCTGCAGCTTGATCAAGCAGCGTTTAGGGAAGCGCTCTGCGTACATATCCATTTTTCCGGAGGTAGTCGGCTTGATTTTGCAAAGATTGATGCGAAACGTGCTGAACCTCTGCGTGTTTCTGGCACCACAGAGTGTGCATATGCGCCATAAAGCCCCCGCAAACAGAGATAATTCTGGCATCGTAGCAGTCTAGCATGTCATTCTTAAGTTGATCCGTCCACTAAATGTGGGCGTTTCGCCGGTTCTTCGTCGTGTTTCCATCTAAATTATTTTCAGCACCACGAAATCTAGGACCATCGGCATTGTTTTTCGACTCATTGTCAGGTGCTCTGCGCGTTCGATCGTTTCGAACCGCATCTACAACATTTTCATATCTTGGTGGTTTCATTGTTGTTCCCACGAGCAGCTAGGGAAAGGGTTCGTCCATCCTTTTAGAGCCCCGCGCGCAAGGATAAGACTGGTACTCTGATAGGTCACCGGGTATCCCAGGGTCACCGTTAAAGACCCCTCACCCAGGTGCCATTCAGCTTTCGGCATGGTCCTTACGCCTTCGCTTAGGGGTTATTCCTTCGGGACCATCCCTGGAAAATTGTCCACGACTGCTTATTAATTATTCTAACCATATTCAGCAGAAACCCTTGGTACAGGGACCCTCAATCCGCAACCCGAAAACGCGTTCGGTGGCTCTGTCATAGGCCCTTCGGTTCTATTCCAAAGGAATCGAAACCGAAACCGAATATATATATATATATATATATATATATATATATATATTTAAAAAGCCTTTACAAAGCCGCGGAGCAAGCTGCTGAGAACCTTGGCCTGAATTTCAACATCAGAAGTGAGGAAAGTGCATTACTCCATCTGGATGCTTCACGTCTAAAAGCCGAAGTAAAGAAAGCAGAGGTTAGTAAATTCCACCAAGAGCTACTCGACAAGCATATGCACGGAAACTTTCACAGAAATGTAGAAAAATAGTCCTTGTCAAAGAAGCAAACTTTTGCTTTCCTCAAATCATCAGGGCTCAATTCAGGTGCTGAGGGCTTTATTTTTGCATGCCAGGACGTTGTAATCTCCACCTTAGCATACCGCACCCGCATTTTATGTCAAGAAGTTCCCAGTGACAGGTGCAGAGCGTGTCATGCACACGCTGAGTACCTAGAACACATACTATCGGGGCTTCCGACCCACGCAGGAACAACGTATATCTATAGACATAATGCTGCCCTAAGAATACCTTATTACCACCTTTGTCGCTCTTACGGTGTTGTTCGCGACCCTGCCCTGCCCTGCCGAACGCTCCAAGGGATATAGAGTCAATTGTCCGAAACGAGAAGTGCCAGATTTTCTGGAACTACGATTTTCGGGCAGCAGTCTCCGTTGCGCACTCGAGGCCTGACATTGTTCTCCAAGACTTCGAGAAACGAACTATATTCGTGATCGAATTCTCGGCTCCGTCCGAATACAATATCACTGCAAAGGAGAAAGAAAAAGAGGAGAGGTATCAAGACCTTAAAAGAGAGCTGCAACGACTGTACCCAAAATATTCGGTACGAGTAATTGTCCTTGTGATAGGTGCTCTAGAAAGTGCTCAATTATCACTGGTTCGTAACCTTAAAGCCATACCCGCGTGCCAAAAATATGCCAAGGCACTTGCGAGTTGGATGCAGAAAGCTGTCATCCTTGGGTCGCTTCGTGTTCTCAAGACACACGAGGGTTTTGCCGGCCTGTCGTTGTGATTTCGTCGTGCCCTGTGACCACCCATCTCACGGATGTGAGACGTGGCCATGGGTGTGTTTTGCCGCGGTTCTACTGGGGGCTATTGACATTTTCTTTTTAGATGGCAGTTGCTCTTAGTGGTACCCTGCGGTGGTCGTTTAACTTTTTTTTAAATTATATATATATATATATATATATATATATATATTCGGTTTCGGTTGCGATTCCCTTGGAATAGAACCGAAGGGCTTATGACAAAGCCACCGAACGCGTCCTTGGGTTGCGGATAGAGGGTCCCCGTACCAAGGGTTTCTGCTGAATATGGATACAATAATTAATAAGCAGTCGCGGACAATTGTCCAGGGATGGTCCCGAAGGAATAACCCCTAAGCGAAGGTGTGCGAACCGTGCCGAAAGCTGCATGGCACCTGGGTGAGGTGTCTTTAACGGTGACTCTGGGATATCGGGCGATGTCTCAGAGTAATAGCCTTATCCTTGCACGCGGGGCTCTACAAGGATGGACGAACCCTTTCCCTAGCTGCTCGTGGGAACAACAATGAAACCAAAAAACCACCAAAATGTTGTAGATGCGGTTCAAAACGATCGAACGCGCAGAGCACCCGACAATGGATCGGCAAACAATGCCGATCATCCTAGAGTTCGGGGTGCTGAAAATAATTTAGATGGAAACACAACGACGAACCGGCGAAACGCCCACATTGAGTGGACGGATCAACTTAAGAATGATGTGTTAGACTGCTACGATGCCAGCATTATCCCTGTTCGTGGAGGCTTTATGGCGCGTATGCATACTCTGTGGTGCCAGAAACACCCAGAGCTTCAACACGTTTCGCATCAGTCTTTGCGAAATCAAGCCGACTACCTCCGCAAAAATGGATATGTACGCGGAGCGCTTCCTCAACCGCTGCTTGAACAAGCTGCAGACGAAGATGAAACGACATTAAGACCAACCGCAGAAAGTAGGCACCTTCTTGAAGATGATGGCAATTTCAGTACAAGGAGGAACATCAACATGCAGGTTCCTCTTAAGCCCCAAGATCTGGCTGAAATGGATGCCTGCCTTTGTGGAGATATCTCGCAAGAGTCCGACCTCTGGACCATCAATTGCTCAGTTTATGGTGCTGCGACAGCTTCGGCTGATTCAAATCGAAGGCTCAAACCGACGATGGATCAAAAGACAAGAAGACGCTTGCATCAACTGAACAAGAAAATTGGATGGGCAAGACAGAATGCGTCCCGTGTTCAATGTGTGATTGACTACATAACATCTGGTAGACCGTTCACGGAAAGGGTTCGAAAGTTCGCCCAAGAACTAAGGACCTTGAATCACACACTAAACAAGTCAAAGCTGCTGACAATCAAGCAGCATATCGTTGACAAAATAAGGCTGTTATCTGACGCAAGGAGGAGGATACAGAAGAGGGAGAGATGGATCAGAGAGAATCAACAGTTTCTCGCTGACCCATCGCGCCTCTTCAGTGATCCCCCTGTTTTTGTAAAAAATCCACCCAAGCCCAAGGAGGTAGAGACTTTTTGGAGAGAGGTGTACAAGATCCCGAAAACACTAGAGTTGAAGGAAGATACTGACAATATCATTCGCTTCAAGGAGTTTTGCGACAGCCTCATAAAATCTGAGGAGGAGTGGCCTTCAGTCACTGCCGAAGAGGTGAAAAAAGCACTTAGAGGCACGAAGAACTTTTCCGGTGCTGGACCAGATTGTATCAAGAACTTTTGGTGGAAGAAGTTTACTTCTACACACCAACATTTGGCCCGCATATTCACCTCATATTTAAAGTCGGAGATGCCCATTCCGCAGTGGCTAGTGTTAGGACGCACTATACTCCTACCGAAAAAAGGCGACTTGTCCAAACCAGAGAATTACAGGCCAATAACTTGTTTGAACACACTGTATAAGATTTTTACAGCTATCCTAAACAACAGGATTGTTCGACGAATTGAGCCTGTATGGCGAGAGATGTACGAACAACGTGGCTCGAAAAAAGGTGTAGCAGGCTGTCAAGAGAACCTGCTGATTGACAGGTGTGTCTGTAAAGACGCTACAGTCCATCAGCGCGTCCTGTCAATGGCCTGGATTGACTACCGGAAAGCTTTTGATTCAACCTCTCATAGACTTATCATCTGTCTGTTGGAAAGCTTGAAGGTACATCCACACATAGTGAGATGCATAGAGAGATTGATGCCTCTTTGGAAAACTAGATTTACGATCTCATCTAGGAATTATCGTCTGACGACGAACAACGTCACCTTCCAGAGGGGCGTCTTTCAAGGGGATAGTATGAGCCCTTTGCTTTTTTGCATCACACTTTTGCCTCTATCTCTTGCACTACGAAATTCTCCTGGATACCTCTGTGGCGACACTAATCAGCGTGAGCATAAGGTCACTCATGTATTCTATATGGATGACCTGAAGATCTATGCCGCTGGTAAAAGCAAACTTCAAACTGCTTTAAATATCGTCAAGAACTACACAGGAGAGATCGGGATGGACTTTGGTTTGGACAAGTGTGCCAAAATTCATTTGAAGAAAGGAAAGATTACTGGCGTTCCCAAGGACCCTGAGCTTGTGGATATAAGTGTTATTAGACATCTTAACACTGGAGAGACCTATACATACCTGGGCGTGCCTCAAAGCCGCATTCAGGACGTAACATCAGTGAAGGAGTCTCTCCGAAGCAGATACAAGCATCTTCGACAGATTTGGTCTTCCAATCTGTCGGCGTTGAACAAGGTATCTGCGACTAACATGCTTGGCGTCCCGGTTCTACTCTACTCGTTTGGGGTAGTTCAATGGACGAAGAACGAGCTTAAGGCCCTTGATGTCACCACGCGTAAGATCATGCATATGCATAAAAGCTTGCATATCAATTCGTCAGTTCCGCGATTATACATTTCACGCCAGCAAGGCGGACGCGGACTTCTGAATCTACAGTGTCTTCATAACCGAATTGTTTTGAGTACAGCTTACATCGTTGCGAATGGCAGAGATCCTCTCCTAAAGATGGTCAGAAACCACGAGATGATTGGCGAAGGGGCGTTCCTTTACAAAGCCGCGGAGCAAGCTGCCGAGACCCTTGGCCTGAATTTTAACATCAGAAGTGAGGAAAGTGCATTACTCCATCTAGATGCTTCACGTCTAAAAGCCGAAGTAAAGAAAGCAGAGGTTGGAAAATTTCACCAAGAGCTACTCGACAAGCAAATGCACGGAAACTTTCACAGAAATGTAGAAAAACAGTCCTTGTCGAAGGAGCAAACTTTTGCTTTCCTCAAATCATCAGGGCTCAATTCAGGTACAGAGGGCTTTATTTTCGCATGCCAGGACGGTGTAATCTCCACCTTAGCATACCGCGCCCGCATTTTATGTCAAGAAGTTCCCAGTGATAGGTGCAGAGCGTGTCATGCACACGCTGAGTACCTAGAACATATACTATCGGGGTGTCCGACCCACGCAGGAACATTATTGGTGACCACCCATCTCACGGATGTGAGACGTGGCCATAGGTGTATTTTACCGCGGTTCTACTGGGGGCCATTGACATTTTTCCAGATGGCAGTTGCTCTTAGTGGTACCCTGCGGTGGTTGTTTAACTTTTTTTAAATTATATATACTACTCCTGGAAAAATGGATATGTACGCGGAGCGCTTCCCCAACCGCTGCTTGATCAAGCTGCAGACGAAGATGAAGTGACATCAAGACCAACCGCAGAAAGCAGGCACCTTCTGACAGATGATCGTAATTTCAGTACAAGGAGGAACATCACCATGCAAGTTCCTCTTAAGCACCAAGATCTGGCTGAAATGGATGCCTTCCTTTTTGGAGATATCTCGCAAGAGTCCGACCCCTGGACCATCAATTGCTCAATTTATGGTGCGGCGAGAGCTTTGGCTGATTCAAATCGAAGGCTAAAACCGACGATGGGTCAAAAGACCAGAAGACGCTTGCATCAACAGAACAAGAAAATTGGATGGGCTAGACAGAATGCGTCCCGTGTTCAATCTGTAATTGACTACATAACATCTAGTAGACCGTTCACGGAAAGGGCTCGAAAGTTCGCCCAACAACTAAGGATCTTGAATCACACACTAAACAAGTCAAAGCTGCTGACAATCAAGCAGCATATTGTTAACAAAATACGGCTGTTATCTGGCGCATGGAGGAGAATACAGAAGAGGGAGAGATGAATCAGAGAGAAGCAACAGTTTCTCGCGGACCCATCACGCCTCTTCAGCGATCTCCTTGTTTTTGTAAAAAATCTAACCAAGCCCAAGAAGGTAGAGACTTTTTGGAGAGAGGTGTACAAGATCCCGAAAACGCTAGAGTTGAAAGAAGATATTGATAATATCATCCGCTTCAAGGAGTTTCGCGACAACCTTATAAAATCTGATGAGGAATGTCCACCAGTTACTGCCGAAAAGGTGAAAAAGGCACTTAGAGGCACGAAGAACTTTTCCGCTGCTGGACCGGATTGTATCAAGATTTTTTGGTGGAAGAAGCTTCCTTTTATAAACCAACATTTGGCCCGCATATTCACCTGATATTGAAAGTCGGAGACGCCCATTCCGCAGTGGCTGGTATCAGGACGCACTATAATCCTACCGAAAAAAGGCAACATGTCCAGACTAGAGAATTACAGGCCAACAACTTGTTTGAACACACTGTATAGGATGTTTACAGCTGTCCTAAACAACAGAATTGTTCGACGAATTCAGCCTGTATGGCGAGAGATGTACGAACAACGTGGCTCGAGAAAAGGTGTAGCAGGCTGTCGAGAGAACCTGCTGATTGGCAGGCGTGTCTGTAGAGACGCTGCAGTCCATTAGCGCGTCCTGTCAATGACCTGGATTGACTACCGGAAAGTTTTCGATTCAACCTCTCATAAACTTATCATCTGCCTGCTGGAAAGCTTGAAGGTACATGCACACTCAGTGAGATGCATAGAGAGATTGATGCCTCTTTGAACAACTAGATTTTCCACATCATCTAGGAATTATCGTCTGACAGCGAACAACATCACCTTCCAGAGGGGCGCCTTTGAAAGTGATACCATGAGCCCTTTGATTTTTTGCATCACACTTCTGCCACTATCTCTCTCTACAAAATTCTCCGGGATAACTCTGTGGCGACACTAATCAGCGCAAGCATAAGCAAACACATGTATTTTATATGGATGATCTGAAGATCTATGCCTCTGGTAAAATCAAACTTCAAACTGCCATAAATATCGTCAAGAACTATACAGGAGAGATTGGGATGGACTTTGGTTTGGAAAAGTGTGCCAAAATTCATCTGCAGAAAGAAAAGATCACTGGCGTTCCCAAGGACCCTGAGCTTGTCGATATAAGTGTTATTAGACATCTTAATACTGGTGAGACCTATACGTACCTGGGCGTGCCTAAAGCCGCATTCAGGACGTAACATCAGTCAAGGACTTTCTCCGAAGCAGATACAAGCATCATCTTCAACAGATTTGGTCTTCCAATCTGTCGGCGTCGAACAAGGTATCTGCGACTAACATGCTTGCCGTCCCGGTTGTACTCTACTCGTTTGGGGTGGTTCAATGGACGAAGAACGAGCTCAAGGCCCTTGATGTCACTACACGTAAGATCATGCATACGCACGAAAGCTTGCATATCAGTTCGTCAGTTCCGCGATCATACATTTCACGCCGTCAAGGCGGACGCGGACTTTTGAATCTCGAGAGTCTTCATAACCGAATTGTTCTACGTACAGCTTACATTGTTGCGAATGGCAGAGATCCTCTTCTAAAGATAGTCAGGTACCGCGAGATGATTGGCGAAGGAGCGTTCCTTTACAAAGCCGCGAAGCAAGGGGCCGAGACCCTTGGCCTGAATTTTAACATCAGAAGTGATGAAAGTGTATTACTCCATCTAGATGCTTGACGTCTAAAAGCCGAAGTAAACAAAGCAGAGGTTGGATAATTTCACCAAGAGATACTCGACAAGCATATGCACGGAAACTTTCACAGAAATGTAGAAAAACAGTCCTTGTCAAACGAGCAAACTTTTGCTTTCCTCAAATCATCAGGGCTCAATTCAGGTACAGAGGGTTTTATTTTCGCCTGCCAGTACGCTGCCATTTCCACCTTAGCATACCGCGCCCGCATTTTATGTCAAGAAGTTCCCAGTCAACGTGTGACGTCGCTCAAAGTCAAATCCAAGTAGCACGGTGTCTTCCCTTTTTTTAACTCGAGAAGAGCCCAGACCGGACCGGCGACGCGCGCTTATCAGACGACTGGAGCTTCATCTCTTGCCCGCCTGGAGCGCTATATCACTGGTTCGATCTATCATTTGGCGTCACTGGTAAAATCAGTAGCGCTATTTTCGTTGAGTCACTTACTGGTTCATCCAGCCAAAGTGGAAATTTCTTTCAAATAAAAATAATTCAGAATACTGATTCGACAAGTGACAAGTTCATTGGTTCAGTTTAAGGAAGTGAAAATTTAGAGAAAAAATAGTAACTTTGTAGGATTATTCTCAAAGAACATTGTTATGGAAAATAATAAGTTGTTAAAAAAATTATTTTTTTCAACTTCAACTATTTATTTCCTTACTCTAACTAAAAGCTTGAAGACATATTGAAGAATTCGAAAAAAAACTGCGTCTTTCTTCCTTTATTCTACGAGAAAACTGCTATAAACAATAGTAAATTGTTTAACATTCATGCATTCGTGCCAACTTGGAGTCCCACCGGCGCTCGCGCCTGCTGCTACTTGACTGCCCACGTTTTTTTTGTTATCATCATGCTTTTTTCTGCACTTTTTGTGCCATGAAAGCAAAGAAGCTCTGATGCATATAGGCAAATACCTTTTTGATCTCAATTCTTTATTTGAACCACACGCAAAAAATTCTCCTTAGCGTTCGCACGACTGTCCTGAGTGGTATGAGGGGCGTGGGTTAATCTAACTTGTGCCGGAATTAGCGCTCGTAAGTATAACTGAAGAATGCATGCCCCTCCCACCTCACTCAAAGCTCACTGGTGAGCTCGCCATTCGAAATTCGAAAAAGGCGGTCACTTGACAGCCCGCGTGTACACATAAAGGTTAAAAAATTTTTCCAAACATCTGATTACCAGTAAGAAGTAATACTTAATGTATTAAAAAAAATTGCTTCTAAAAACCGCAAAAAATACGAATTAGGGCTAAAAACTAACAAAATTGAGTTTTTCATCCCCACTCCTTAATGATAAGAATGAGGCTTGAAATTGAATTAAAAAATTGGAGTTCTTCGTCGTTAATGAGTTAACAGCGATTGTTCTCAAAATGAAGAAGCTCTTAATTCTATGATTAAACTTCTTACACCTCAACTAATCTTCTTAAAGATTCTCTTCCGAAAAATATTTTGTATGAGCTTAATAGAGCAAAAATTAGAATTTAGTCGGATTTGAATATTTCTCATGACACTCTTCGTAAACAGAATGGATCTGCAATATTGTTTATAGTTATTTATTGGAATTTCCAAGAAATTATCCCCGAGAAAGCGGACTCTTATTTTATTTCTGATAAATTTGATATAATATCACCTTCTGAAACCTTTCTCAAGGACAGAAAAATATTTTTTTCCAATATTTTATTAACCTAAGGGCCGATTGGTATACCAGAAGCGCTGGAAACTGTGACCATTCCTATTAAAACTTCTGAAGTTCCTGTGATTTTTGTAAACATTTATAGAGTACCTTCATGAAAGAATAATACCTCATTAAATACGTGGTCAAGTTTTTTTGAAACTATTAAAGATTGTGGGATTGAGGATTCACTAATAGAAGGAGATTTCAATGCACATAATCAGTTGTGGGACTCGGATGGGTGCTGTCCTGTTGGGGCCTCTCTTAGTGACGTGATAGACGATTTCAAATTTTGTTCAATTAATATGATTTTCCCAGCTATGTCAGTCATCCAAATGGAAAGAAGTCAGTGCTAGATTTAACACTTGTTTCGTCTTATTTGTTTTATATGGATTGTCGGGGCGTCTTTCCAGAAACGTTGACTGGAAACCGTTTCTCCTGATGATGAGATTCTGAATATTTTTGTGAAAGGTCTTAAGAAATTGGGATTGTCAAATATGTCAATTTATGTATAATATTACGTGTCGGAAAAACATTTACTACAAGATCGATGGGTAGCTGGTTGGTCCAAAAGTTCGTAACAAAGGTCTACCTCAAGAAAGCAATTTCACTCCTGTTGGTGATACTATTAAAACGGGAGAATTGGAAGAATTGCTTCCTCGGAGTTACAAATTACTTCAATTTTCCGATAGTATAGTTGTTATTTTTAGATATAAATGTCTTAAGCCTTGCAAGAACCGTTTACAGGTGTGCTTAGATGAATTGAAGAATTTTCCATTCGAAAAGGATGAACTATTTTAACTGAAAAATCATCTGTTATATACTTTACTAAAAAAATGAACATTGATCTAGAAGATCCTGGACTGGCGTACGAGTTGGGGGCAGACCTAATAGGATTAACAAAAATAATTAGAATCACCATTTTTGGTATAATTGAGGACAGGATTCATTGATCTAGGTTATTTGAAATATTATTATTAGTTATTTGAAATATTACTCTTCACCTCATCTCTCATATATTAGGAATGTGTTTATGCAGATCATCCATTTTCTACAATTGATGAATACAGATATTGCAATAGTTATACAAAGATTATAGAATCGTAGTAAAACATTTTTCAATTTCCTTTCTGTATATATAAACATTTATTATTTATTACTGACGGCTGGCGCACAGAAATTTGTCATTTTGCAGGTTTTGCTATTCACAGTCGTGCTTTAAAATTCGGGATTCAGCATAAAATAGTGGGATTTGCAGCTATTTCAAGTTATTATATTTTTCAAGAGAGGAAAACATTACGGTTGGCATATAATTTGGGCTTAAAATTTTCTCAAGTTTGGATACGTGGACACGTAAATATTTTAGGCAATAAGGAAGCTGATCGTTTAGCTGAGGAAGCTTGTAGAAAGGGACTTGGAGGTCATATTCCAATTCCTTTTTCTGACTTTTTCTCTTCGAAACAAGAATTGAAGGAATCTTGTGATAAATTTTTTAAAACGGTTGACTTTAACGTAGGCACGCTTTGCGTTTAGAGATACTTTACAGTTTTGGCAAACTGCGGTATAGCTTTTTTCATGCAAGTAAGGAGTGGATTTGTTCTACAAATCGTACTTGTGCGAATCATTATTATGTACGAGCTAGTTCAGCTAGAAAAGGGATTCTTAATTCGGTAACTTGTCTTTGTGGGGACTATGAGGAAGATCTAGATCATGTATTGTGGAATTTTTCACGATTTGATGGTATTCGGAGCAATAGGATAAACAATATAAAGAAAGTGTGTGAATCATTCCTACTTCATATTGTGCTTATCAATTTCTATATAACATACAAATTAGCATTTTTAAAGACATATACAAATTTCTTAAATCTGCCAATTTATTTTTTTAAAATCAATTTTCTTTTCATCAGTTCAAAATCTATTATTATATTCAAAATTTTAATTTATTTCTTGTTCTTAAACTGAAGTTAGTATAAAAATTGCGCCTTTTGACCATATTGATTTTTTATATGTCTTGCCTAATTTGTTTATCCGTTGTGAGATTACTGATAATAATTAAGAATAAAATGAGGAACAAGAGTTTTTTAAGAAAAGAAAATTGTTTACACATTATTTAATTATTAAATGAACACATAACAATTTTTATTTGACTATTAAATAATAAATTATTTGTGAATATGAAACTAGAAATAATTAATATCCATAAGCAATATATGACAACATACTTGATGCTTGTTTAGAGGGTGGTCTATGCGGCATGCTAAAAGGGGATGGGAATGTCAAAATGAAAGATAAATTCATACGTCACATTCGGGAAAATGATTTAAAAGGTTCCTGTAATTTTCACTCATTTTATTGGAAATTACGCCTTCCAGTCTCATATTTGTAGAAATAGAGGGTTTAATAATAGTATTCTTATTGGTGAATAAACGTTGCGAGCGGCACCCTTTAATTTTGTCCGATCGAAAAAGGAAAGAATACACTACGTCGGAAATTATCTATATGGATAGCATGAGCGGTACTAAAAATCACTGATAGCTTTGAAATATGAGAACTCGGTACGAAGTAGAGCTAGACATTTTTTTAAACTGTGAAAACCCTAATAAAATTCCACGTCAATTAGCCCCTAGTAAAGATATTTCTGACGTTCTACAAACATATATCACGAGAGAAGTTTCTTAAGAAAACTCAAGAATTTCTCGAGTTTTGTACTTCAAGTTAATGTACTATGACCAGTGCAATATTTTTCATAAGCTTGGCTAGTCGTCCCGAATTTTCGGGTGGGGGCGGGAAGGCACCACTGTGACTGGCCATAGAAATAATGTTCGTGAAACACCTACCCCTTTTTCAACGTCCCGTGGGGGGCAGGAAGGCACTCCTGTGACTGGCCACATGAATAATATTGGTCCAACCCCCCTAATTTTTCGGGACGGCTAGACACAGCCAACTTAAAAACCTTCACGCGTTCCCAAGATGTAACTAAATATATCAAATAGGGTGGTTCAATTTTTTTCAAATGTTCATGATATCACCCGTTATATTTGTTTGAATCAAGAAAGGACGTATTTAATTGTTTTGATCAAAATTTATATTTAGAGGTGTCCAAAACCTAGAGAACCAGTGTGGAAAAAATTCACGGTAGTCTTCAATCATGCTAAAGGACAAGTTCACGTCAGAAATACCAAGATCTGCAGGTGTTTGTTCGATTTTTATAAAACTTTATAAAATTATAATGCTATACAAGAGAAATTTTGGCCCTTTTTGCAAAACGCCATGTTGAATTTTGGGGTGTCATTTTTTTTGAATTAGCAATCTTTCTGCAAACGATAATTGGATCTTGATCAAACTGGAACATGTTAAAGATAAAATTATATATTTGAAGAATGTAATACAATGAATGAAAAAAAAATTTGCCTGGAAAAAAGTAAAGAAAAAATGGTGAATTTAATTTTTCGTACATTACTCCCCTTTTAATTTTTCAAATATCAACATAATGATTCCTTATGAAAGCACATTCCTAAAAAAAAAAAGATCCTGGAGTCGCTTATAGGTCCGAAGATATCGTCATTTTAGCGAGACCGTGCGCCGCCTCTCCACTGTGGTGCCGTCAAAAAGTAGTGTAATACTGAAAACAAAAGAGCTTCCACTGCTCGCGGGCCGCGACACGGAGACCGCACCTCAGCGGAGAGGCGGCGCACGATCCTGCTAAAATGAATTAATGAAATTAATAAATAAAAAATGAATTCTATTCTGAAAAGATATAATTTTATCTCAGTAGTAAGGCATCACTATAGGTCAGGGCCGTCTTTACAATAGGGCCGTCGGGGCCGCGGCCCGGGGCCCCCACATTTTAGGGGCCCCCACAAAACACTACAAACTGGACAAACTTCTGCACCGCCTCCTACTTCGATGACCTTCTTTTTTTTTTGAGGCAGGGAGGAATAACGTTTCTTGAGTCCGGTAATGGGCCCCCACAATGTAACCGGCCCGGGGCCCCCGCAACCCTAAAGACGGCCCTGCTATAGGTAGACACCACCTCCACTACTCCTAAACCCCCCTTACCGCACTATGGCGCCGACCCCCCTCGCCCAGAGAGCATATTACGTACATAAATGTTTAATTGACCAATGTCTCATGATGCAATCACTTTGCATTGACCTCTCTGACGAAAATTTCAGGGAGCCCACTTTAGTACTTCGAACTATCTTTCACTTTTCATGTAAAATTTAAGGTCATTTGAGATAAAAGTTTTTGTAGATTGTATATATTTTTCAATTCATCATGTATATAATTTTTTTTGTGGTTTGACTTATTAACTAGTGCTGGAAAAAGGTCTTTCAAATGAAAATAGTATGTTATACATTTTAACCACTAAGAGCAACTGCCATCTAAAAAGAAAATGTAAATAGCCCCCAGTAGAACCGCGGTAAAATACACCTATGGCCACGTCTCACATCCGTGAGATGGGTGGTCACAGGGCACGACGAAATCACAACGGCAGGCCGGCGAAACCCTCGTGTGTCTTGAGGACACGAAGCGACCCAAGGATGACAGCTTTCTGCATCCATCTCGCAAGTGCCTTGGCATATTTTTGGCACGCGGTTATGGCTTTAAGGTTACGAACCAGTGATAATTTAGCACCTCCGAGAGCACCTATCACAAGGACAATTACTCGTACCGAATATTTTGGGTACAGTCGTTGCTGCTCTCTTTTAAGGTCTTGATACCTATCCTCTTTTTCTTTCTCCTTTGCAGTGATGTTGTATTCGGACGGAGCCGAGAATTCCATCACGAATATCGTTCGTTTCTCGAAGTCTTGGAGAACAATGTCAGGCCTCGAGTGAGCGACGGAGACTGCTGCCCGAAAATCGTAGTTCCAGAAAATCTGGCACTTCTCGTTTCGGACAATCGACTCTATATCCCTTGGAGCGTTCGGCAGGGCAGGGTCGCGACCAACAGCGTAAGAGCGACAAAGGTGGTAATAAAGTACACTTAGGGCCGCATTATGGCTATAGATATACGTTGTTCCTGCGTGGGTCGGACACCCCGATAGTATGTGTTGTAGGTACTCAGCGTGTGCATGACATGCTCTGCACCTATCACCGGGAACTTCTTGACATAAAATGCGGGCGCGGTATGCTATGGTGGAGATGACACCGTCCTGACATGCGAAAGTAAAGCCCTCTGTACCTGAATTGAGCCCTGATGATTTGAGGGAAGCAAAAGTTTGCTCCTTTGACAAGGATTGTTTTTCTACATTTCTGTGAAAGTTTCCGTGCATATGCTTGTCAAGTAGCTCTTAGTGAAATTTTCTAACCTCTGCTTTCTTTACTTCGGCTTTTAGACGTGAAGCATCTAGATGGAGTACTGCACTTTCCTCACTTCTGATGTTGAAATTCAGGCCAAGGGTCTTGGCAGCTTGCTCTGCGGCTTTGTAAAGGAACGCTCCTTCGCCAATCATCTCGTGGTTTCTGACCATCTTTAGGAGAGGATCTCTGCCATTCGCAACGATGTAAGCTGTACTTAAAACAATTCGGTTATGAAGACACTGAAGATTCAGAAGTCCGCCTTGACGGCCTGGAGTGTATAATCGCGGAACGGACGAATTGATATGCAAGCTTTTATACATATGCATGATCTTACGCGTGGTTACATCAAGGGCCTTAAGCTCGTTCTTCGTCCATTGAACCACCCCAAACGAGTAGAGTAGAACCGTGACGGCAAGCATGTTAGTCGCAGATACCTTGTTCAAAGCCGACAGATTGGAAGACCAAATCTGTCGAAGAAGATGCTTGTATCTGCTTCGGAGAGACTCCTCCACTGATGTTACGTCCTGAATGCGGCTTTGAGGCACGCCCAGGTATGTATAGGTCTCTCCAGTGTTAGGATGTCTAATAACACTTATATCCACAAGCTGAGGGTCCTTGGGAACGCCAGTAATCTTTCCTTTCTTCAAATGAATTTTGGCACACTTGTCCAAACCAAAATCCATCCCAATCTCTCCTGTGTAGTTCTTGACGATATTTATAGCAGTTTGAAGTTTGCTTTTACCAGCGGCATAGATCTTCAGGTCATCCATATGAAATACATGAGTGACCTTATGCTCACGCTGATTAGTGTCGCCACAGAGGTATCCAGGAGAATTTCGTAGTGCGAGAGATAGAGGCAGAAGTGTGATGGAAAAAAGCAAAGGGATGATACTATCCCCTTGAAAGACGCCCCTCTGGAAGATGACCTTGTTCGTCGTCAGACGATGATTCCTAGATGAGATGGTAAATCTAGTTTTCCAAAGAGACATCAATCTCTCTATGCATCTCACTATGTGTGGATGCACCTTCAAGCTTCCCAACAGACAGATGATAAGTCTATGAGAGGTTGAATCGAAAGCTTTCCGGTAGTCAATCCAGGCCATTGACAGGACGCGCTGATGGGCGGCAGCGTCTTTACAGACACACCTGTCAATTAGAAGGTTCTCTCGACAGCCTGCTACACCTTTTTTCGAGCCTCGTTGTTCGTACATCTCTCGCCATACAGGGTCAATTCGTCGAACGATCCTGTTGTTTAGGACAGCTGTAAAGATCTCATACAGTGTGTTTAAGCAAGTTATTGGCGTGTAATTCTCTGGTCTGGACAAGTTGCCTTTTTTCGGTAGGAGTATAGTGCGTCCCAACACCAGCCACTGCGGAATAGGCGTCTCCGAATTTAAAAATTAGGTGAATATTCGGGCCAAATGTTGGTGTATAGAAGTAAACTTCTCCCGCCAAATGTTCTTGATACAATCTGGTCCAGCACCGGAAAAGTTCTTGGTGCCTCTAAGTGCTTTTTTCACCTCTTCGGCAGTGACTGATGGGCACTCCTCCTCAGATTTTATGAGGCTGTCGCAAAAATCCTTGAAGCGGATGATATTGTCAGTATCTTCTTTCAAATCTAGTGTTTTCGGTATCTTGTGCACCTCTCTCCAAAAAGTCTCTACCTCCTTGGGCTTGGGTGGATTTTTTACAAAAACAGAGGGATCACTGAAGAGGCGTGATGGGTCAGCAAGAAACTGTTGATTCTCCCTGTTCCATCTCTCCCTCTTCTGTATCCTCCTCCTTGCGTCAGATAATAGCCTTATTTTGTCAACAATATGCTGCTTGATTTTCAGCAGCTTTGACTTGCTCAGTGTGTGATTCAAGGTCCTTAGTTGATCAGTCCACTAAATGTGGGCGTTTCGCCGGTTCGTCGTCGTGTTTCCATCTAAATTATTTTTAGCACCCCGAACTCTAGGGTGATCGGCATTGTTTGCCGATCCATTGTCGGGTGCTCTGCGCGTTCGATCGTTTCGAACCGCATCTACAACATTTTGGTGGTTCGTTGGTTTCATCTTTGTTCCCACGAGCAGCTAAGGAAAGGGTTTGTCAATCCTTGTAGAGCCTCGCGTGCAAGGATAAGGCTGATACTCTGAGACGTCGCCCGGTATCCCAGAGTCACCGTTAAAGACACCTCACCCAGGTGCCATGCAGCTTTCGGCACGGTTCTCACACCTTCGCGTAGGGGTTATTCCTTCGGGACCATCCCTGGACAATTTTCCGCGACTGCTTATTAATTATTGTAACCATATTCAGCAGAAACCCTTGGTACGGGCACCCTCTATCCGCAGCCCGAGGACGCGTTCGGTGGCTTTGTCATAAGCCCTGCGGTTCTATTCCAAGGGAATCGAAACCGAAACCGAATATACATATATATATATATATATATATATATATATATATATAT
>CAKNXH010060526.1:0-23706 GCA_932178445.1 Andricus quercusramuli | reverse complement strand
ATGTCAACGGCGATACCACGCTGAAAACACCAGTTCCCGTTAGATCACTGAAGTTAAGCAGTGTTGGGCGCGGTTAGTACTTGGATGGGTGACCGTTCGGGGAATACTGCGTGTTGTTGACCCGTCGTGGGTGTGGTGGACCCACACGGTAGTATTTATCCACCTAGAAACACTACCCGAATCGGGTAGTGAGGCAATGAACTTTCCGAGTTCGAAATGCTAATCAATTTTTTTTTTTTATATATATATTATAGATTTATATCAGGAACAGTGTAGTTAATTTCGATGTCGCTGTTTGCGTGCAAGATCCAAGCAATTTATTATTTTTACGATATTTTCCGCCATTTATGTGTCTTTTTGTCGTCGTTGAAAGTTTTTTTGGGATGTTTATATTTCTTGAACAATTTTTCGTAAAAATTACGAGCTATACCATCATTTTTTTCTAAATCATTCGTAAAGAAATCATTAAACTCAGTCAAAGAATAATTCTGACACATGTAATGAAGAAACATAACACAGTACTGGCCACACACATTCGAAGTCCATAGTTTCCGACGTACATTGTGACCCAATGGCTACCAGGATGTTGGTGTCCATCTGTATTAGCAATAATCGCAGCTGGTTTTGCCCAATGCTTTGGAATCTGATCGTCCGGAAATACACTGGTTGTCCGTGCTTCTGTGAGTCGAAGTAGTATCTGGAGATTGTTCATATTTTTTTGATAAGTCTACAGTATCTTCGGCTGAATCTTCTGAAACCTATGAAGGATTATTAGGTCCATTTGTTGTTGTTGATAGAACTGAACGCATATTGCAGGTTAACGTTTCATTGTATGAGGTCGAGAGTATTCCATCTATTTGTTCCTTCTCAATCCACTTTTTTAGTCTGAGCGCATTATTAAAAGAACACATAAATGGTGTGTCCTTTTTTATTTCATGATGAAAGCAAAACTCATTCAGGAAAGTCAGACTTTTGAATGATGGACAGTTTAGTTCCTCCAAGTTTGTGATGCGATAGCTTGTAATCTTTTGCAGCAAAACGGCCTTTTCATGTCCTCGGGTGTATATTACTCTTCGAATTACCATTCGATACCATGATATTTACAACTGAGCCAGTTAGTTTGTCGTTGAGATGGACTTGTGAGATCGGTAAATGCATAAGGTGGAGAAGTAATCCAATGAGCTATACAGTAGCGATCTAGATTAACCACAGCTACTTCTTTAGGTATTAAACGGCTAGAATCATCACGAAATCCTTGTATATCAATCACGTAATCAACCATTTTTACTTTTAATACGTTATACAGAAGTATAGAATTTACTACTGTCACAAAAAAGTAAAGACTAAGGTTTTCAAATAAGATGGTTTTCCTATATGTATAAGCATTATCCCCACTTAAACTAAGAACTGAAATCAGCTGTAATTTGTGTCGACGAGTCTATTTCCAAAACATTATCATACTCTGCATATACTATACAGTTAACTGTATTAACAAGCACTTCTTCAAATCGTGACTCAATTCTGAGACGCCTATGTTTCACAAGATTCCAGTGAGAATAACAATCAGCAGAGAAATCCGGTGTAAGATCAAAGGCAAATAAATAATTTCCAACTGGATATTGTTGCCGATCAATACTATTTCCCTCATTCAGAAAATGTATACCAGTTTCTGTAAATAACGTGTTATATGCCTCGATGTACAATTTTTTAGTGTTGAAGGATGATTGTAGACGTTTGGAAGGTACCTGCGTACCAACAACATAAAGTTATAGATAATTAATTTTATAATTTTGAAAATTGAAGGGATTCTTGTTTCCATTTCCATTATATGCAGTATTGTCTACAAATCCGATTATTATTCTTTTTGTTAATTGACCAGGAATAACATTTTCAAGGGTTTCAGCGTGAATACCCGAGCGTGTGCAAGAAGAATACCAGGGTTGATTTTTGCTCTACGAACAAGTAGTTTTTAAACCCTCATTAGCATTGAAATCATCCATTTTTCCAGCAGTGTCATTCTACCACAGAGATGATATAAGATGACTGTTTCTGGCAGCTGGCCCATAGTTGAGCAAGGTCTCAATGTACGCTCGATGTACATAACAATTACTAGGTGGTGATACTACTTTTTGATTGAAATATACATCCACCTGATTGAAGAGTGAATTCAGGAGATTGTTTACAGGTCCTACTTTGTCTAGCTGGACGGTATTTCCGGCTACTCTTGTGGGGGCTACTAGTTTTACTCGAAGACTGAGCATAGTGTGTGCTAGGTCGATGTATTCATCACCATGGCCAGGAACAACAAACTCTATGGGGGCGACATCAGTTAGAGAAGAAACGGGTTTATAATTAACACATTGAGAACTCTCTATAGATGTCTGCGTTGGATGCAGTGAAAAGAGATCTAACTCTGACTTTAAACACTCACAGGAGTGAGAGTGTAAGAACGACATTTTTTGCTATTATTTATTTCCAAAAATATCGGTAATTTCACTATTCCTTGATTTTGTGTGTCTCTTTGTCGTCTTTTTTTTTATTTTTTGTAGACTTTTTCTTCTTTGCGATAACCCACTTTTTAATTTTTTTTTTCTCTTTTTTTCAATGTATTTCGTCTCACGAGGTGAAGCATGCCGCGATTAGAAGTAGACTGAATCATCCGTTTCTTCCTACTATGTTTACAGCCCGAGCCGTTCATCATATTCTCCATTTTTACCACTGCATGACGATTTAAATTTTGGCTTGATTCTTCAAGACGATTCTTGACACAATTTTTAAAAAGTATCTTATTATCCATATCATTCATGACATTCATTCCAGCTCGAAGAGCTTCTTTACCGACGACGCTGGCATCGCTAGTCAAGAAAGGGAGAACACGCCGAAATACGCCCCCGAGAAAACTACCAATACCATGTCCCTTCTGATAAGGAGCTCCGCCTACTTGTGAGGAGTAATAATCTATGTAATGACTCATTATTTTTCTTTTTATCTAGTCAATACACTTAAAGTAAAGTGTAGCTGTCAGCGTACCATACTCAAATGGTATTGGTAAACCAAGCTGATCTCTTTTATCAATTTCAATTGTAGGAAAACCTGTGCTAAGAACTGGTATGTAGTTAGGTGATTGAAAATGACTGATTTGTGTTTTACCAAAATTGTAATCTGCTGTATCTAAAGAAACTGTGCGTAAAAGTGGTGCTTTTACATCACATGTAACGCGTGGTTCACAAATATTACAGTAAACAAATAAATTATCCGGAAGAGCTCTTGCAAGACTAGGTGGATGTCTACCAATGTAGTCATTAGTTTGAATTGGAGTTAGATTATCTGGAGCAAATCCAAGAATACGTGATAATTTATCACTAAGTACCAAAAAATGGTGATCAGTCAGACATAATTGTCCACACTGTTTTAGTATACTTACGTAACAGCTTTTGAATTTGTCAGATTTAAATTTAATAATGTGTTGACTTCATGCTGAAAGACTATCCAGGTTATTTAAAAGAGACACAACATTGGCATAAAGACCCTCTTGCAAGAAATTCACAAGGGGCATTTTCCACATAAGAGACATTTCTTCATCCTTCGCCTTTTCCCTCAAAGCAATAAGCTCTATTGTATTTTCTAATTTATCTCCCATATTTTCATCAGTCGTTTTATCTTTTCTAATACTAATAGGCACGTTATATTTGTGAAGAAGGTCAATAACTTTCTCAATGGATTTTCTATTTTTACTATTTCCATCATATTGAGGGTATTCATAACCTGCAGTCCCACTGTTTATAAGGACGTTGCCATTTTCAAATGAATAATCATGTCTCACATGAATAAATGTACGAGGATGTTGTATTTCCGTGAGTCCTACTACCCACTGTCCTTGCAAACGGATCTCATGTGGCAATTGCGTTACAAAATTGGGAATGGTATTCTCGGGAAAATATTTAACACTACATTGCTTGGTAAAATGAGGTAAAATTGATCGATATTCATTTTCACAAGTGAAGGGTAGAAATACAAAAGGAGTCAAGCGCCAAATTTTCGAAATCGGGTTTATTAGCTCAAAAAATTAGATAAATTCTATTACACAAGCCTGCCAAAGGATTTTCTTGGGGCATGATTTTTCAAAATTTGTGTCCTTGTGTTCACAGTCCGAGAAGCTTTTCTCACCAAAAAGTAAAAAACCAAATTTCATTTTTCTCGACACTGGCTAATTATTTCTAATTACTATTGGATCCCTTCCGTTCAGCACTGAATAACCTGAAACCCAATTCCTCATTTTTTGGAAATATGCAAAATTATTATTGCTATCGTCATTCTTTTAAATTTGAAATGTCAGTTTTACACCATTTCGAAGTCATAATTGGATTCTCAAATTTCGCGAAACTGCATGATTTTTTTTGAACAAACTTTTTGGAAATCAATTCGTACATTCAATAGCTAGAATTCAAATTTTTAGTTTTTTCTTAAACTGCAAATTGACTCCACAATGAATGTTGAAAGATGCTAAAAGTCGATACGGACCCAAAATCTAACCTCGAAACGTGACCTGTTTCATTCAATTTATCGAAACAGGATAGCTTCTCGTGAGCGAACTTTTTTTAGTTCGATAGAGCATGAAAGTATCTCGAAAGTACTTTCTTAATTTTTTCTTAAATGGTCCCGCTGAATTTACAACATGTTTTTAGTCTCTCCTGAAAAAAGTGGAAAATGGCGCTTGACTCCTTTTGCATTTCTACCCTTCAAGTATTTCAACTTTGAGGCTGGAATCCACCAATTAAATTCGTCAGGATAACCTAACCACTTCACAAGAAATTGTTTTTTGTTTCCCTTCCCTTTAGACTGTAATATTTCTACAATTTGAAATTCCTCCTCCATATTTTTATTGTTTACACCGGTCAATTCCTGTTCGTAAAAAATACCTTCTATATCTTCCCCTGCTAAATCTTTCAACACATACATGTAGGGTGCTTGATTTCTTCCTGTAATGGTTCGTCTCACGAAAAATAATTCCTTGCACCAGCCAGACTCATAACCTTTCTCAAAGACACCCTTCTCACGACTGATTCTGACGAGATCGTCAACACTGTATTTAGGCTTTCCTTTGGACCTTTTTTCTTTACAAAATCGACGTTGAATATTTGCTCGAGCTTCGGCTGCATTCGATAAATTAACTTCAAACGGTGTCATTCTAATACTTGAATGTCGAGTATTATAGTATGCGTTCACAAGTTGTTGTAAAACATCAATAAAACGTCGAGTGTTTTTATGCGTAAAATACAGCCACATACGTTTCTTGTGTGTATGATTGAAACGCTCTACTATGGCTACTTTAACATTAGGATCCCACGTTACACGGAATTTTATCCCATTATCAGACAAATGTTTTTGGAAAGGGACGCTCAAGAATTCTGTTCCCTTGTCTGATTGTGAACAGAATGGTATTCGATGATTTCTTCTTTCTAAAATACACTCAACAGCATTTTTAACCTCCAATGCAGTTTTATTTTGAAGAGGTTCAACCCAGACAAATTTACTCATAACATCAATCACTACTAAAATATAACGGTGATTATCATTATAAGTGGACAAAATTTTCATGTCGATTAAATCACACTCCCAAACCTCATCAAGATTGGAAACCGTATAATGAGCTCTCTGAAATTTTCGTCGAATAGGTCGATAAAAAGTGAATGCATCCTGGGATTTTAACCAATCAAACACTTTTGTACGTGATACTCTCCTTCGTGCAGCGCGAGTCATTTTTTCTACATCACTATAAGAAGCAGGATGACTTTGATTGTAGCATATTTCTTCAATTAGTTTCATTTTAGAATAAAAGATTGCCACTTCGTTACCATTCCTGAACCAGTTTGTCTCTTTTCTGTCAGACCTTGCTTCATCCTCAGTTGTTTCATCATATGTCATAAGAGATTCTTGATTCAAGAGTGATCCGTTATTGATATCTCGTTGTATTTATTTAGCAGGAATCAAATATTCTTGATTTTTCACGAGTTCTCGCGGTGTACCAATCTCTTGAAGGATGCAGGAAAGTGTCTTCTGCCAGAAGGATTGAAATTTTTTCTAAACCTTAATGCATCGTTAACCAGGTCCGTAATATTTGAATGCTCAATACGTCTCCCGTCAATAATCTCCGAACTATATTTATCCCATTTTATCCTGTCGGCGGAATCAGGTTTTGTTAAATGATTAAGCAATAAAGTACTTTTGGAACGCAAAGATTTAGGTACATTAGCTATAATGTCCTTCACTGGTAAAAACTCAAGTGGATTATTATCTGTATTTTCTATATGATCCATTTTCTCAGTAGTTAATTTTGTATTTTCATCAATAAAAAATATAAATTTTTTCAACAATTGACTGTAATCTCGCTACTTTTCACTCTCATCACATGAAAAAGGTGAGAATAAGATTCGACTCATTTCAGAATCCCATTTGCCGAGATTACTTCCAGGTGTCTATGTAGTTGCACCGGGTATCGATGGTATAAGCGCTGAATTATTATTGCCATGTATAGATGCATGATTTATCGTTTGCATTTTTTGATTAATTTTTTCAACCTGTTCGCTGGGAATGAGAACCATTTTTCTTGTATGCTCCATATTATTGAAGGTTTTACGATGAGGACTTGAACAAATTGGAAAGCAGAACATCAATGACTGGACCAAGTAAGAGAGGTAGAAATCCACCTTTTTGAATGATAAATTTTTTCTTGTTTTTCTAAGTGCCACGAGTTTCGATTAACTTTCTTAAAGTGTTTCTATGTTTTTTCAGCTTTAGTTATTGACAATCTTTGAGAGGAACATTTCCCAATAGGATATTCAAGGCACATTAACAAAAACAGTTAATGAGCTTTATATCAGATGTTTTCAGTATTGCTTGCCGTTGATCCGAGTTTAGATGACACAGGGCATGTAAAACTATGGGGTTTTTCTTGCCGATTGACTTCTAACATTTCGACGTCATTACAAATTCGTAACTGGTATTTGACTATCACTGCGTCCTCCCTTCATACCCTACACTAGTATGCAAGCGTACTGATGAGGATCATCCGGAAATATACTTGTGTGATATCGACAATTATCAGGAGTTCATTGTTTCCAGTCCAGAAGTAAATAGCCATGTGGTTGAGATGCGGCATCGCGATAGGCTTCTTGTATAAAACGTGGATCTTCGGGACAAATCTGACGTGCAAGATGTTGAATTTAAGCCCGATCTCGAGGATTTTTAAATGTAACTATATAGTTTGCATTTAGAGAAATGTCTCTTTGACCGTATCCTTGGTGAAAAAGATTTTGAGAAATGAAAAGTACACTGAGGTTTTTATGATGGCTTTCTTCAGTAAAAAGATCTACAATTGTGTTATTTGAAGATTCCCTCATTAAATCGTCGAGAATTATAAGTTTAGACCTTGGATCATTGGAGTAATCAGAAGACTGTGGTAATCCTTCACGAAATTCTATCTCTTTTCCATATTCCTTATAAGCCTTTTGTCACTCTGAATAATAGAAAATTATACGATCGATTTGAGTATTGCACATTATATTGAGATTTCTGAGAAATTTGTTTACAAAAAAAGTTTTAAAAAAGCATGTTGGACCGCATATGAGCGATGTGAACGGATGCTTCCAACGCGTGTCCATATTGAATAATGATGCATCACCAGTCAAACCTTTTAATTTATATATAATGATAAGTATTTATTCCCTATCGAATATCTTAATTGATCTATGAACTTATGTCTTAAATTTTTAGATTTATCTATTTGAAAAAATGTATTAGTATTTTGCTCATCCCATCTTGATTAGCTAATTTTTTCGCGTTGCCAGGATTTTGAGCTGATATCCCTGACCCAACACGTCGGTTATGAGCTTATTTCACGAAGTGTCTCCTACTTTCACACGCTGAGAAAAAAGCTTAAAGAAGCGTGTCCCTCCCGCCCGCCGCCGTTGTGACCCGCCGCCGCAAAAAAGATAATTTTCAGTTATATTAGGGTTGCGTGAAGCATATAGAGACTAATGAATGAAATTATAGTATTCGCAATTTAATTATGTTTTTTTTTATTCTTCAGTAGTTATACATGAGTGATTATGATTCAAATAATAATAATTCAAAAAATTTATCATTCACTTAATTACAGATACTTGTTTAGTTATATGTTTATGGTTTACATGCATAGGTTTACTTATATGGTGCTCAAGATACAATGAAAATACAAGCTTACAAATATATATTTTTTAATTATGTAAAAGAAGAATTCTCATTTGTAAATGGTTGTGCTCCGCGACGTCTAGATACTCTTTATATTCTTCACCGTCCATTATTTGCTGAGGCGTGAAGTCGAAATCCCCTGGATACAGAGGTGTACCATTTTCCTCTCTACAGCAGAAATACGTGTCAGTAGGTGCTTCGAAGAGCCAATCTGAAACACAAAAAATCAAATATTCTCATCACTTGTTTACAAAAATACATAATAAAAATTTTAAGAAATACGTACATATTTTTGTTCAGCATCAAGATTTGTGTTACACGTTAGCGTAGGAATGAGAGTTTATTTTTCGTATTCATAAATTTTACCATTTTTGAGTGGATCTTTAATAACTTGTTAATGCTCTACGTAACCAAATGGAAGAGAATTGTGATTGCCAATCAACCTACTTTTCCTGTAAACTGGTCGACAGATTTTATGCTAATTTTTTGTGGCTACATCGTGATATGCTGTTCTTCGAATGGCTCTATAATACAATGAAATCGGAGCCGCTCTATCAACTACAATATCACAGATAGAGTTGAAATTTATGAATTGAGAGTTTTTGTAGTTTAGGGTAATGCCTTTTACTTTACACACATAATTTTCTCAGCCGTCAGGTGAACATATGTACTTCATAAGCATAGATTTTAGGACCACCTGAATCAAATGTTTCAATAAAACTCCCAGAACCATAAGCTTCAAGCTCATCTGTCAAATCGCCTAATAAACAACCTGTAGCTGAGTAATAATCATTAGGCTCATTATGACCGGTGAAAATCACAGAATCCGTATCAAAATAAAGAACGCGGCGTTCTAATTTTTTGAAATACCCATGTCATTTCAAGCGTGCTTGTGCGGCCGTGTATGCAGCTACAACTACATTTGTGATAGGAGAAGGGGATACGGCTTCATCTTTAAAAACCCAGGAAGCATAAATGTTTTCATGGTCGACGGGCAAGATATTATTCTGAGTTTTATCTGGACTCTGGATAATGTTTATCAATTCGTCTTAAGTACTAAGAACTTCAGTTGTCAGCATATTTTGACGCTGACATATGCCTTTTTCTGCTCCTCAGTAGTACGCGCAGAAGGATATCCACTAGCTTCATGTTTCAACTTGAAAAACCTATTCATATATTCTACGAATAGACCACCTGACTTTGTGAGTGGATCATTCTGTGTTGTCTCATATTGCCCGATTTCAAAAATACTTGTTATCTTGTACCCATCTTCGACCGCCGCTTGGAGCTCTTTGGAAACCATTGTTCCTTCTATTTCCCGCTCACTTGTATTATGTATATGTGAGCAGTCAATCTGTAATTTTAATTTGCAGCAAGTATACCACAAGGGAAACATGAGCTTCCCGTGCATACACGGAAAAAATAAGTCTTGGAACATTTCGTAGATTAGTGCTAGACTTCAGGACGGGCCATCATTTTTATGAAGTCTCGTATACTTTCTATAAAGTGGTCATACATTTTCATGGAAAAATAAAGAAAAGTCATGGAAGTTTTCAAGCGCAGTCAAGAAACAACAGGCTTGGAATTCTTATAAGATAGTTTACAAAAAGAAATACATACAGTCATGAAGTGGCTATGAAATAACTTCATATTTGCAAAGACTTGAATTGAATAAGTGCGTGATTCAAAAACTAAGAACTTGAATACAAGTCAGAAAAACAGTCCATGACTGTCTGCGAGAATTTTCAGAGGCGCGCTCAGTGGGGCTCAGAGACAAATTCACATTGGTATGATTGAAGTAAACACTGGTCAAAAAATAATTTTCCGTGGAAAATTATATTTTTCCATTAAAAAAAAAATTGTTTAATTAACTTGTTATACAAAGTCAGTCTTGCAGCAAGTTGTCTAATTCGCAGTCCTCACTAAAATTCCTTTTACGCGGTCACGCAGTTTTCAGCTGTAGCAGAACGCCAAGATTTTTTACTGTGTGTTTCAGACCAATCGATTAGCCGAGGGGCTTGCGCGGTTAGGAATGAGATGCGTTAGTCTCGTGTCTAGGATAGGTAGTTCGAATCCCCGCAGCGTGCGTCCGATTTTTTAGAGCTTAGAAAGCGAGCGATTGATATAAGTAATAATTGTGTGTGTTATAATAATATTTAAATAAATATATAAGTTGAAGATAATAATATTATAAATTTAGAAAAAAAATTATTTTTTAATAGCATAAACGGCTAGCTTGGCAGTCTACGAACCCTTCCTTGAATGTCATTGAGAATTTAATATTGGAGTGTTGAACGGCTTACAAATTTTTCTGTGATATTTTTTGATGGAGTCTAGGAGTGCTTCACTGACTATGCTGGACGCAATTTAAGAAGTCTTTTATTTCTTTAAGCACTATTTTCATGATTTTCCAATACGATATTTTCAAATTATCAAATGCTTTTAGACCTATCCTAAAGTCACAGACTCGGTTAATGAAAATTTCCAGCACTTTTTTTTTCCGTGTACGGACAGGAAGAACCGGTATATATTTATCTGTAGGAGTTAATACACGACATTTAACCAAACCCTCCACGTTACTTAAATCATTATCAAAACCAGTTAAAGTCTTACAGTCATCGCCAATATGAACTTTGGGGTGCCCAATAGGAAACTTACCGTATTTTATATATATATGGATACAATGAGCAAACTTCTAGATATGAGATCCTTGTTTTACCTCTCACGCGATAGTAAGGAAATATATTACCAGTTCTTCGACCGTAAAAAGCATCTCGATGATTCAAAGCACTAAGCATTAAAAGAGGATGATCTTTAAAAAACTCTTTCAACTCAAGGTCTTGAGCTTTTATCCTATCAAAATGACACTCCCACATCTCAATGATTTTATATCCGATTCCTCGAAGACGCTGAATTTGGGCACCTGTTCGCTCAAAGCGATCGTTCATGCTTTCAGAGTTTTTTCCTGCTCCTAGTTTTTTATTTCTATTCGACTTATTACAACGAGGACAACCATGCTAATAACGTCTCTGAAATTGATACACATTTTTATTGCCAAACCCATCATCATAATAACCGTCGACTAAGACACCTTCAGCTAATCGAAATTCTAGAGCTCGACCTGCATGTATTATTTCTAACTCTAGCTCGCGCTCTACAAATAAAAGCCATTCGACAGCCTTTTTCGACTGCTAATTAGCTATTCTGTAGCCCCCATTCGGTAAAATCCCGATTAAATTGGGGTTTAAATCATTTTTCCTAAATACTACAGAGCAGGCTGATGCTATAGTGCAGCTGTCAATGAAGGGATCAACATCTGCTACTGCGATAAATAGTGACCGAAAAGCAAGACAAGCCTTACGAAGACTGTGAATGTCATTAATGCAATAACTTCTTACTTCATTTTTAAAATTAAAAATGTAATTTGTTTTATGCATTCTTCATACCACTTGTAAAATTCTTTGCGGTTCTCTAAGGACATTGTGTCAGGGGAGTAATAATCTGCAGCGGGTAATTTACCTATCTATGTCACATTTGTTGGTGAGTTAAAAAGGTGCGGAAAAGTACCCTTTTTTGCCTCCTCTAAACCAAAGGCAGCTGGCATAGCACTTAAGGGCATATGAAAGTCATTCAATCTATCAACAAATCGTGTTTTATTCCCAGTTATGTGCTATACACACGGTCTCATCAAAGTGCTTTAAATCGCTAATAGCAAACTCTGTAAACTGAGCTACAGGGTCTATATCGGAAATGTACTGGCGCACACCACGCCATTTGAACCTTACATTTGGATCCGAATCGTCCATACATTCATCACATACCTGCTGTGCAACACACAAGTTAGGTTTGTGAATGTTGGTTGATTCATCTCCTACGACTTTCTCATACTGCTGTGTTTCGAAATCGTAAAAAATGTAAGCTACTTTTTTTTCTTCGATACATTCCCTTTAGTTTTTTTCAGTTCAAGGGGTGGCATGAAACAAAGTGATTATTAGGGCAGCGTTTCTTATATGTAGTACATTCTGAAAAACCACATACATGACTAGTACCTTTTTTAGTTTTTTCAGAATTTAGTAGGTTTGAGCAACCACCACATATTTCCCGCACTGAACAAGTACTTTTTCCGGTGGAAAATGAATTAGGAAGTATATGCTTTTCAAAACATTCTTCTCCTTAAAAGTATCGGAGACACTCTCCACATTTAATATTATTATTATCATCAAAGTCAGCATCAGCATTGCAGAACGGAGAACTGTAATAAGCGCCATACTGCATTGAACATCTGTGATCTGTTTTTCGAAAATATGACTTGTTACAGGGCATACCAAATTTTTGGGCTGCTCCGGCTCCGATTAAATTTAAAATTGCACTGTAATGATAATCGGGGTGTCCTTCATACAATAAATAAATATTTTGTCTAACTACACCCCCCGCGTTTGTAATGACTGAAGTACCATCATAAAAAGCTTTCTCTCTACCTTCACCAAAATCTTTATAATTATACACTACCATGGCTATTTGATGTCTTGCTAAATAATTCTGGTAACCGATCAGTTCAGGCAATCCACACCCACTCTCAGGTATTGTTACCCCAGCGTTTCGCGTGAGCTCTTCGGCTGCTCTTGTCTGAACTTTACCTGATCTTGTACGTATACTCTCCCACACTTTTTTGAAATTTAAATTATTTCTATCTGACTGAAGGTAAGCATTCGCGACGGCAAGAGCAATAGCTTGAGGTAGGCATGTATTGGAGTCATTCTCTATTTCATAAACTGATCGTTTCTTAAACCCTTTAGTTAACTTGTTTCTACCTTTACCTACTGGTACACGTACCCGAGTAAATTCTAACACAAAAGTATCATCTATGTTAAAGCTTATGGCACTTTGTACATTTGACTCTACCAGTTTCCATAAGTCTTCAAAATAGAGATCCTTTACAGGTAGAAATGCCTTCCAGGCAACGCCCTTACTAAACGCATCCGACCAGAATACCAAACACACAACATCACTTTTTTCACACCAAGATGTTATATATTCGAAAAGATCTAAAAATGCTGATTCTACCCAAGCAATCGGGTTATTTTTACCTGGAGGTATAATTTTGCACGTTAATTTTGTTTCAGTTATCGCGAAATTTTTAACAAAATGATCACACTCGTTAATTTTAATGATAAAAGGGGAGACATTATTTGAACAATCATTCCTACCTATTGGTTGTGCGTCATGAGTCTCTGATGTAGTAGGTTGCACAGCTTCCGTAGCCCAGTATGGACCTGCAATGGCTTCAGGTATTGATACAATCTTCGATGGACCTTGATTGGCTCAGTCTTTGTGTTTGATATTGAACCACCACCGTGTTGGATTTCTGTTGTATTATTTTTTGTTACTGAAAAATAAAATAATAATTATTCATTAAACCATATTGATGTTTGTCAAAAAAAAAATTTCAGAACGAAAAAAGTTTTCCTTAAAGTTATATTACCTTTATGCTTCCTGACGGATTTTTTATTTTCTTCCTCCTTTTTTTGCTTCTTGACTTCCTTTTTCTTTTTTATCTCCTCTTCTTCCTTTTTTTCTGCTCCCTTTCTAGACGTAATTTTTCTTTCCATGCCTCCTGTTTTACTTTCTGTCTCTCCAAACGCTTTTGCTTTTTATAATCTTTATCAATATCCTGATTTTGTAGAGCAACTGCCTCTTTCTTCTCTTGTTCTCTCACTTTGTCTATTTTTTTCACGCAAGCCTCCCTTTTTTCATTCTTTTTTCAATCGCGACAACTTTAGATATTTTTTAACTTTTTTAATTCGAGGGTCCTGTGAAGAAGTATTCCGAGGTTGTCTCTTTCTTTGGGTTTCTTTCGCCTTTGTTATATCAGATTCCAGCTGCAATCTAATACTATGATAGTATCCTTCATCCGATTTTATCTGAGCCTTCGATTTTGTAGCCTGGATCTGTTCTGAAATAAAAGCGAAAAGGCAACATGTATTTCCTACCTCATAACTATAATATACACAAAAAACGAAGAAAAAAAATATATATATGATAGTTTACATACCTGCAAGGTTATTGAATTGATCAATTTTTGAGTTGGTATCCCTTTGAAGCTCCTCATATCTCCTTACCGCCATAAGTATAGGGATATCATCACCCCTCGCACACGGAAAGAATTAGTTTTTGAAATTTTGAATGACTGAGTCAACCACTCTAGGATAGGGTTAAACGTATGTCATAAATTGGAAGAATCGTCTTTAGAAACTTTGATTGATACATGTTTAAAGAGTAGAAAGAGTTGTCGAAAGTACAAAATAATTTAAATGAAAATGTGAAGACCAGAGGAATAGAGTTCTTGAAACACTGATACACTAATGCTTCGAAGCCAGTCAATGGAACTTTGGATGACTCCTAACAAGTTTTTAGAAAACAGTGTAGCCAAGTTAAAAAAATATATATTTCGCTGTTATATTTACAATATTGTTATCCACATAGACTCACGTTTAAGTTATATTTATTTGTATAGATACACACGAACCTATGAAAAATCCAAACAAATTTTGCGGCGGGATTCGAACTACCTAACACCTATCGAACGCAACTTATCCCTAACAACTAGACCCCACGGCTAACTTAACACATTGAATATTTTGCACAAATCCCAGTGAAGAGCCAAGTTTAAATCCGCGCTCATTTGTTCATTGCCGGTGACCGCAACTCCATTCAGACTTGTACATATACCACTTCACCTGAGCGTCACTACGTGTTAATACAAGCATCCAATGCGACTGTACATTGTGAATATATAGATATGTAGAAGACAGTCAACGAATTCTTCGACAACTTATAAATCAGTTATTCGTTTCTGTGCTAGAGTTATTGTGCTTCAAATCTTTTGGAATCTGGAGGACTTTTTATGAAAAATTGAATGCTTGTCTAGAACTTTGTCAAAATCTGCTGAATACAAGTTCGAAAACTGATGTTCCTAGATTGTCTTCCAATAATTCGATGACTTTTCTCACTTTTTCGATGAAGTCTGCGGTTCTTTCATCAAAATTATACGAGATTCTAAAAAAAAGTGGCCTATCCTAGAATGGTTGACTAGTCAAGTAAAGTTTCGACAACTTATTTTTTCCATGCAGCAGCTTCATCTACAACACTGACAAGTCGTCCCAAAGTGTCACATTCTGAAACAAAATCCTGAATCCCACATAGAAGCATTGCTCGGTCACCCTCCTGCTGTTGAGCGCTGATAATGCCGTCCACTTGTTTTTCCACAGACATTTTAAATAAAATTAACTATCCGATGTACTTTTTTATCCAATACTCTTAACAAGTTAAAACACTTTTAATATTATTACAAAATTAAACAAACTTTGTTACACTTATTTTATTTGATAGTAGTATATTAATTAACCGGAGTATTGAAACACTGTTTTCCTTTTGATACTTTGCACTGAACTGGTGAAAAGGAAACTATTCGACATATCTAATGCTGCACAAGTGAACACGCTAGCAAGATTGATTTTTATTTCACGTGTGATGTTATATATTTTCGGGGACATATGGAAGAAACAGATTCTCTGAGCCCTTTATAAAACCCCTTTCCAAAATCTTCAAACTAGCATCAATTATCAGTTTCAATTTTATATTGAGAAAATGATTTTACATTCTAATATTACACAAGAACATATCATTACGGCAAGAGAAAGATCTCTGGAAACCGTATAATTATATCTCTGAAATTTTCGTCATACAGGGCGTTGTAAAAGTGAATGCACGCATCGCGAGACTCTAGTAATGACCTTGAATTCTACATGGAAAGTGAAAGATAGTTAGAAGGTCAGTGCAAAGTGATTGCATCATGAGACATTAGTCAATTAAACACTTATGTACGTAATATGCTTTCTGGGTGAGGGGGGTCGGCGCCATAGCGCGGTAAGTGGGGTTAGGGAGTAGTAGAGGGTGTGTCTGCCTATAGTGATGCCTGACTAATTATCTCTAACATGCATGGTCTTGCTGGACGTTGTACTAAAGGCGGCCCTCCAGGCTCGCGGCCCACCGGGAATTCTCCCAAATTCCAGACGGCCAGTCCGTGCCTGCTAACATGCCTAAGTTTGATCAACATGACGCTCCGGGTCCGTCCATGTCTCATATAAGGTTATCATGAGACATGGCCGTCGTCATCACCGCAGCCACCGTCCCCTATTTTCACTGTGTTTTAAAGTTTGAACATTTTTTTAAAGGATATTGTGACAGGCTTAAAGTGTTCAATCTAGGATGTTTGTCGTAACAACTGTATAATTTTATAATTAAGCGATATTGAAGTACACGAGGGAATCTGTTTGAACCTTTTTTTTTATTTCATTGCAATTTTTATTGCAAAAATTTATAAATGTTCACGCATACATAGAGAAATGTGTTAAAAGAGAAAAAAGAAGAAATGTAGAAATAAAACTATCCATAAAACTATAACAAATCTAGTTTTTTACAATCCTACACCTAAAACTATTTACAAAATATTACAAAAATCTAAATGGATATTTATTTTCATTTTATTTGTTTACAAATATGTTTAAAAAAACGAGTCTTTCTCTTCTTGCACGCTGGTTCATCTAACACTTTTTCTGTTATTATGATATCGTAATCAGCACCATCAGCATCGACTTCACTCGTAAGATCTATTACGACTGTGCGTTTTGTCGCACAGGCAGTGGTGACAGCCGCAGCAGCAGCAGCTTCCTCTCTTGCCGTGTTGAGACGGTTTAAAGCTGCCTCGGAGATCCGCACGAGGATCTGATTTCTAGGGATCTCGTTTGATTCCAAAGTATCTCCATCGTCGTCTTCGTCTGTGGGTCTTACAATCTCAAAAACGAGGTCATCTCCGTCATATTCTTTGTAATCTGGAGCAAAATAAATAAGAGAAGTATCAAATATTTGTCGGAACAGAGTTTATTCTTTTTTGAAACATGAAGAAAAATGAATACTCACTAAGAAGAATGTTAACGTTTCTAGGGATGGATATGTTCATGGTGACGACCTCTACTTCTACCCCCTGGAATATTTCTATCGTTGTTGTTGTTGTTATTGCGTTATCAGTAATGAAAAACAAACAAAAAATGAAATGAAATTATTTTTCATGGACACGCACACCCGTATACATACTTTAATGACTATATAACAGAACTTCATTAAATTTTCCCTTTGTCCAAATTTCCCCCAAAATGACTGTAAATACAGTTTTGCAACTTTATGAAGGCCAGGATTATTAATGATTTTGTGGCGATGTAAATCGACACCCTCAATTGTCGGGTGTTGATTTAGATATGCTAGTTTAGTAGACTCGTTCGTTGTTCTTTGTTGTTGATGTTGTTGTTCTTCATCTTGTTGGTTCTGCTGCTGGTGGTGGTTCTGATATACTGCTCACTAGCTGCAGCGCCATCTCTTACTTGCTGTATCATTTCTTCTTCTTCATTGCTCTCAGTCTCTGTTTCGGGATGACGTAACCTCTAGGTATCGGTCACATCAACCAGATCTACACGAGGGAATAGTAAGGAGTGGTAGCACCCTATGTGTTTGGTGAGCAGAGGTGGAACGAGCGACGTCCAAGAATTCGATAATGATTGCCACGAATGAAAACTTGTATGCAAGATCGTGCACATGCGCAGAGCTGTTTTCGCAGTCACGTGTTATACCCACTCTCCTATGTTATATTTTAACATATCGATGCATATGTAGGTTATGTTTGGTTGTTTATGTTCGTTCAATACACGAGTTTGAAACTTCCAACGCATGTCGACATCGTTGGCATGGCAAGTGCGCATGTGCACGATCTTGCATACAAGTTTTCATTCGTGTTAAGCATTAAGGAATTCTGGGACGTCGCTCGTCTCATCCCCAACGTACAGGGATACTATTACTCACTATTCCTTCGTGCAGATCTATTCGGGTTTTGTTCTGTGAAATATGAATTTTATTCAGTAAAAAAAATATATAAAAAATAAAAAATAAATTCACCCGGTGAATAGAGTAAAATATGCATTGAATATCTCGTGGAAAATTTAATTGTTTTATGTGGATTTACTGAGATTTCAAAAGATTACAAAGTTTTCGAAGATTCAATAATATTTCAAAGATTTCAGAAAGATTTTTCACGATTCAGAGAAAAAATCACAAAGATTTCAAAAAATTTCAATGGTTCCATAAAACTTTGCAGATTTCAGAGAAATTTTTAAGATTTTAAATGATCTCGTTGCTTTTAAAATTTGAAAAAATTGTCAAACATTTTAAAGAATTCAAAAATCCTGCACAGGTTTCAAAGATTTAAAAACATTTCAAGAATTTCAATAACGATTTCTTTTTTCAAATGTCACAAAGCTTTCACCGAGATTTTAGAAGATACGAAACAAAATCACAAAGATTCGGAGGCTTTGGAGATTTCAAAGATTTTCAGACATTTGAAAGCTCTCGCAGAGGTTTCTAACACTTCAAAGATTTCTAATTAAAAAAATATATATTCAGTGGTTTTATAAAGATTTTGAAGATTTTAAAAATATTTCTAATATTTCAAATGATTTTGGTGTTTTGACAGATTTTAAAAACTTTCTGATATTCCTGAAAGTTTTCAAGATTTCTGAGACGTTTCAAAGATTTAAAAAAATTTGAAATATTTCAATAATGATTTTTCAAAAATATTTCAGACTTCATGAGATTTTTCACTTGAGAAAAAATCACAAGATTTCGAAATGTTTTAATGATTTCATAGAGATTTTTCATTATTTCAAAGAATGTTAAACCTTTCCAAAAATCTTAAAAGGTTTTGAAAAATTCCCAAATATTTCATATCAAAAAGGTTTCAAAACATTCAAATGATTTCACAATAATTGTATATACTTAAAAATTTTTCTTTAATCTTTCAAAAAATTCGCAAAGATTTCAAATTTCTTCAATCATATCAGAATTACTTCATTTGACGAGGTAATTTCAAACATTGAAAAAGAATAAATATTTTTGGAAATATTTTGAAGGTTTTAAAGATTTTAAGATATTCTAAAGAGTTTTTAAGATTTAGAGAAAAATCACAAAGATTTCAAAATATTTCAGTGGTTTTATAAAGATTTTAGAGATAATAAAAACATTTTTGATATTTTAAATGATTTTGGTGGTTTGACAAATTTCAAAGATTTTCTGATATTTCTAAAAGTTTTCAAGATTTCGCAGGCGTTCCAAAGATTTGAAAAATTTGAAATATTTCAAGAATGATTTTTTTTCTAGTATTTCAAAGATTTTGTAAGATTTTTCAAGATAGAAAAAATCACAAAGATTTCGACATGTTTCAATGATTTCATAGAGGTTTTTTACTATTTAGAAAAAATTTGAACCTCTCCAAAAATCTTCACAAATTTCGAAAAAATTCCCAAATGTTCCATATTTATTCATTTATTTCATTAAGACTTCATTCAGACAAATAATTTTCAACACTGAAAGGATATAAATATTTTTTTTATAGATTTCAAAGGTTTTAAAGATTTTGAAATATTTGAAAAGTTTTTCACGATTTAGAAAAAAATCAGTTAGATTTCAAAACATTTAAACGATTTTATAAAGTTTTTGAAGCTTTCACAAATTTTTTCAAGGTTTGAAAAGATTCCGATGGTTTGCAAACTTTTTAAATATTTCATAGGTTTCAAAGATTCCAATGAAGATTTTTCTTTTTTAATATTTCAAAGATTTCACAAACATTTTTCATGTAGTCTCCACCACAAATGGATGGAACATCATCCCAGACGCTTTCGTGAACTTCACGTTCTGAGACCGTTCTACTTCCTCCACTATTTTCATCCTCATTCTGATCATCCTCATCGCATTCGCAATCATCCTCCTCGTAGGTTATTTCTTCTGCTTCCTCCTCTTCCTCCTCCACCTGTTCATGGTCGGGGTTTTGGATTAAAGGATACCCTCCGTCGGAGCATATCGAGCCACTATAACTTCAAAAATAAATTATAATAAACACACATTATACACACTTGCCAGCATTATCCCTGTTCGTGGAGGCTTTATGGCGCGTATGCATACTCTGTGGTTTCAGGAACACCCAGAGCTTCAGCACGTTTCGCATCAGTCTTTGCGAAATCAAGCCAACTACCTCCAAAAAAAATGGATATCTACGCGGAGCGCTTCCTCAACCACTGCTTGAACAAGCTGCAGACGAAGATGAAACGACATGAGGACCAACCGCAGAAAGCAGGCACCTTCTGGAAGCTGATCGCAATTTCTGTACAAGCAGGAACATCAACATGCAAGTTCATCTTAAGCCCCAAGATCTGGCTGAAATGGATGCCTCCCTACGTGGAGATATGTCGCGAGACTCCGACCTCTGGACCATCAATTTCTCAGTTTATGGTGCTGCGAGAGTTTTGGCTGATTCAAATCGAAGGCTAAAACCGAAGATGGATCAGAAGACCAGACGACGCTTGCATCAACTGAACAAGAAAATTGGATGGGCAAGACAGAATGCGTCCCGTGTTCAATGTGTGATTGACTACATAACATCTAGTAGACCGTTCACGGAAAAGGTTCGAAAGTTCGCCCAAGAACTAAGGACCTTGAATCACACACTGAACAAGTCAAAGCTGATAACAATCAAGCAGCATATTGTTGACAAAATAAGGATGTTATCTGACGCAAGGAGGAGGATACTGAAGAGGGAGATATGGATCAGGGAGAATCAACAGTTTCTCGCTGACCCATCACGCCTCTTCAGTGATCCCCCTGTTTTTGTAAAAAATCCACCCAAGCCCAAGGAGGTAGAGACTTTTTGGAGAGAGGTGTACAAGATCCCGAAAACACTAGAGTTGAAAGAATATACTGACAATATCATCCGCTTCAAGCAGTTTTGCGACAGCCTCATAAAATCTGAGCAGGAATGCCCATCAGTCACTGCCGAAGAGGTGAAAAAAGCACTTAGAGGCACGAAGAACTTTTCCGGTGCTGGACCAGATTGTATCAAGAACTTTTGGTGGAAGAAGTTTACTTCTATACACCAACATTTGGCCCGCATATTCACCTCATATTTAAAGTCGGAGACCCCCATTCCGCAGTGGCTGGTGTTAGGACGCACTATACTCCAACCGAAAAAAGGCAACTTGTCCGAACCAGTGAATTACAGGCCAATAACTTGTTTGAACACACTGTATAAGATCTTTACAGCTGTCCTAAACAACAGGATTGTTCGACGAATTGAGCATGTATGGCGAGAGATGTACGAACAACGTGGCTCGAAAAAAGGCGTAGCAGGCTGTCGAGAGAACCTGCTGATTGACAGGTGTGTCTGTAATGACGCTGCAGCCCATCAGCGCGTCCTGTCAATGGCCTGGATTGACTACCGGAAAGCTTTCGATTCAACCTCTCATTGACTTATCATCTGTCTGTTGGAAAGCTTGAAGGCACATCCACACATAGCGAGATGCATAGAGAGATTGATGCCTCTGTTGAAAACTAGATTTACCATCTCATCTAGGAATTATCGTTTGACGACGAACAACGTCACCTTCCAGAGGGGCGTCTTTCAAGGGGATAGTATGAGCCCTTTGCTTTTTTGCATCACACTTCTGCCTCTATCTCTCGCACTGCGAAATTCTCCTGGATACCTCTGTGGTGACACTAATCAGCGTGAGCATAAGGTCACTCATGTATTTTATATGGATAACCTGAAGATCTATGCCGCTGGTAAAAGCAAACTTCGAACTGCTTTAAATATCGTCGAGAACTACACAGGAGAGATTAAGATGGACTTTGGTTTGGACAAGTGTGCCAAAATTCATTTGAAGAAAGGAAAGATAACTGGCGTTCCCAAGGACCCTGAGCTTGTGGATATAAGTGTTATTAGACATCATAACACTGGAGAGACCTATACATACCTGGGCGTGCCTCAAAGCCGCATTCAGGACGTAACATCAGTGAAGGATTCTCTCCGAAGCAGATACAAGCATCTTTTCCGACAGATTTGGTCTTCCAATCTGTCGGCGTTGAACAAGGTATCTGCGACTAACATGCTTGCCGTCCCGGTTCTACTGTACTCGCTTGGGGTGGTTCAATAGACGGAGAACGAGCTGAAGGCCCTTGATGTCACCACGCGTAAGATCATGCATATGCATAAAAGCTTGCATATCAATTCCTCAGTTCCGCGATTATACATTTCACGCCGTCAAGGCGGACACGGACTTCTGAATCTCCAGTGTCTTCATAACCTAATTGTTCTAAGTACAGCTTACATCACTGCTAATGGCAGAGATCCGCTCCTAAAGATGGTCAGGAATCACGAGATGATTGGCGAAGGAGCGTTCCTTTACAAAGCCGCGGAGCAAGCGGCCGAGACCCTTGGCCTGAATTTCAACACCAGAAGTGAAGAAAGTGCATTACTCCATCTAGATGCGTCATGTCTAAAAGCCGAAGTAAAGAAAGCAGAGGTTGGAAAATCTCACCAAGAGCTACTCGACAAGCATATGCACGGAAACTTTCACAGAATAGTAGAAAAACAGTCCTTGTCGAAGGAGCAAACTTTTGCTTTCCTCAAATCATCAGGGCTCAATTCAGGTACAGAGCGCTTTATTTTCGCATGCTAGGACGGTGTAATCTCCACCTTAGCCTATCGCGCCCGCATTTTATGTCAAGAAGTTCCCAGTGATAGGTGCAGAGCGTGTCATGCACACGCTACGTACCTAGAGCACATAATATCGGGGTGTCCAACCCACGCAGAAACAACGTATATCTATAGACATAATGCGGCCCTAAGAGTACTTTATTACCACCTTTGTCGCTCTTACGGTGTTGGCCACGACCCTGCCCTGTCGAACGCTCCAAGGGATATAGAGTCAATTGTCCGAAACGAGAAGTGCCAGATTTTCTGGAACTACGATTTTCGGGCAGCAGTCTCCGTTGCGCACTCGAGGCGTGACATTGTTCTCCAAGACTTCTTTAAACGAACGATATTCGTGATCGAATTCTCGGCTCCGTCCGAATACAACATCACTGCAAAGGAGAAAGAAAAAGAGGAGAGGTATCAAGACCTTAAAAGGGAGCTGCAACCACTGTACCCAAAATATTCGGTACGAGATTGTGCTTGTGATAAGTGCTTTCGAAAGTGCTAAGTTATCACTGGTTCGTAACCTTAAAGCCATACCCGCGTGCCAAAATATGCCAAGGCACTTGCGAGATGGATGCAGAAAGCTGTCAACCTTGGGTCGCTTCGTGTCCTCAAGACACATGAGGGTTTCGCCTGCCTGTCGTTGTGATTTCGTCGTGCCCTGTGACCACTCATCTCACGGATGTGAGCCGTGGCCATAGGTGTATTTTACCGCGGTTCTACTGGGGGCCATTGACATTTTTTTTAGATGGCAGTTGCTCTTAGTGGTACCCTGCGGTGGTTGTTTAACTTCTTTGAATTATACAGGGTGTCCACGCCAGGGCTTACCGACAATTATGCAACCC
>CAKNXH010060525.1:271284-281335 GCA_932178445.1 Andricus quercusramuli | reverse complement strand
ATTCGGAATTCCTTGAATATTCGGAATTCCTTGAATATTCGGAATTCTCTGAATCCCTTGAATTCTCCGAAATTTTTTTAATTCTCTGAATCTGCTGCATTCCTTGAATCTTCCAAATTCCGAGCTGAATTCCTGAAATTCCCTCTATGCTATAAAATTTCTGAAATTATCTGCATTTCTTGATTTTCCTGAATTTTGTGAAATCCTTGGCATTCTCTGAATTCCCTGAATCCTTTAATTCCGTGAATATTCTGGATTCCTTGAATTCTTGAAATTCTCTGCATTCCATGACTTCCCTGAAATTCCGCGTAGTTTTCCGCCATTGTGTCACACTTGACATTCCTAGAATTTTCAGCATAACCTGCATTCTGTGAACTGTTTCAAGTCCTTGAATTTCATGACTTATTGAATTCCTTTAATGCTCTGGAATCCCTGAAATTCTATCAATTCCTTGAATTCCTTCAATATTCTGAATTTCGTGAAATCTCTACATTTTCTAAATGCTCTGAAGTCGCTGAAAATCTTTGAATTAACTCAAATTCTGGTTTTTCTTAAATACTCTGAATTTCCTGAATTCCTTAAATATGCTGAATTGCCCGAATTCCATAAATATTTTCAATTCCCTGAATTCCGTACATTCCTTGAATATTGTGAATTTCATAAATTCCCTGAGTTCTCGAAATCTGTGAAAATCTCCATTTCTTGAATTTTCAAAAGCCCTTGACTTTTCTGGATTCCCTTAAATTCTTGCATATGCTGACTTTTTTTTAATTCTTTGAATGTTCTGAATTTCTAAAATTCTTTGAATTCTCTGCATTTCTTGAATTGCCCAAATGACCGAAAATACCTTAAATTTTCTGAATTTCTCAATATCCTGAAATATTCTCTGAATTCCTAGAATATTCGGAATTTCCTGAATTCTTGAAATATTATGAATTTTTGAAATTTCTCGAATTTTCTGCATTCTGCTAATCTGCTAATCAGCACAGTTTATTGTCTATCTGTTCCATGACCGTACGTTTGAAGGTTTATAGATTTGGAAAAAGAGGAGACTGCCACTAACGAACCGTTTTAAGAAAAAACAAAAAACAATTCATACAAGAGAAGGGGTAGGTACTCACTTGTCCGAAATTTCATTTTCCCTAAAACTCATTTTGCCGAAAAAATCACTAGATTACTAGCCGCCTTCGAAACAATTTTTTTTTATAGATGGTACAAGGTCCAAACTAGTGTCTACACGAAATAAGATATTGATTTTAAAGTTTGCGAGATTAAAAAAAAACTGAAAAAGGTACGTGTGTTCCTTCTAATATTTATGATTACAACCAAAACTTTACAAAAATCTTGTTATCAGATTCTGCGCCGTGACTACCCCGTCCACAGCGCGCGCTCTGTCCCCGCCGCGGCTATCCCCGCCATAGTGTGTAGGGATGGGCGATACCGATGCGATACTTTCAATATCGAGTACAAAGGGTTGGTATGCAATCGAACTAAATATCATTTCAACTAAAACTCTATAGTGTGTGCACCGCGTGTAGTGTTGCTCGGAAGAGGGTCATGTGCGTAGTTAGAAAGTAGTGTGACGTCACTGAGTTGTACCAAAAATATACGGTTCGTGGCGTGACATGCAGACTCTGAGTTATCGATAAAGAAGAGCTGACAATAAATTATTGTCAGCTCTTCTTTATCGAGTCTGCACGTCAAGCCACGAACCGTATATTTTTGGTACAACTCAGTGACGTCAGACTACTTTCTAACTACGCACACGACCCTCTTCCGAGCAACACTACACGCGGTGCACACACTATAGAGTTTTAGTTGAAATGACATTTAGTTGAATCGATATTTAGTTCGATTGCATAGCAACCAGTACAAAGTACTCGATACTTCGATTCTCGATACCGATACTTAGAAGGTCGATGTATCGAGTAATCGATACTTTTTACATTGGTATCGACCACTTCGATTCCTTTATTTCTGCTGCTTTCTGGTTACTGCCAGCTTCGTTCTTTCATCATCCAATAGAAACTGTCATTGGGGGAAGTCGTGCGTTGATAGGTTAATCGAGTTTGACTTTCCATTATGTAGCAAATAGCGAATCAAATAATAATTTACTTATATATTCTTCACGTTACGCTTACGGAACTAACTATATGGTGTTGACATACTGTCATAACTGATGTAATTTCGCTTAAATAATGTGATATTCGAAGTAACAAGATAATGTAACAAGATAACTAAAGAACTACGTAGGGGAACAAAACCAAAGATGCGCGTGTTTTAAGAATATTATACATTATTGTGTATAGGATTAACTATATTATTTACGAACATCGTTTCCAATAGCTAGTTTATATTAATTTAACTAAAAAGTGGGATTATACTTTTACATGAATCAGCCTTTTTTCTGTTGATATCTGTCACATCTTAACTGCAGTGTTGAGAAGAAAACCCTTAACTGTAAAATTATTGTTGAGACAATTATCGAAAACATTTATACCGAAAAAAGTCGGTACTCTGATATCGATTCTTTGGTATCGATATTTTTGTATTCAGATCGGTACTTGGATCGAGATCAAACTTTTCAAAGTATCGATACTTCGGAATCGATACTTTTTCTCAGTATCGTCCATCCCTAATAGTGTGCATTTCGTTCCGCCCTTACCTCACCACGTGCTCCGTTACGCGTCGCGACTCTTACCCTCCATTTCATGATCCAACCCATACAAGGTCTAGCCACACGCAAGTAAAAAAAATTGCAGACAATCAGTAACGATACCAGCTATACCGCCATATTCAATAAGTGTACAACTGGCAGATGTGTTGAATGGTAACCAAGATGGCCTTGAAGCTGGTATGCGTGAATTGGACGAAAATGGAACGTCTTTCGGCTTCGTCATCATCTCAAGTCGAGTTCAGGTTCGAGATTTCCGACAAAATCGAAAGTTTTCGATTACCGACTTTATTAAAAACCCGGTAAATTAGTGGATTTTTGAAAAACTTTAATGTAATCTGATTTCAAATTTGAATATCAAATTTTTTTTTCAGCAACACGAAAAACCTCTAATTACCCTCTTTGCTCGAAACGTTTGAGAATTCGAATTTCTCGAATGTTCGTGTCGAATCAAACATTCCTCGGCTAGAAAACAAACGACTCTACCCGAATCGAAGATTTGTGTATTTTGCACATCATTAGTGGCAGGGCATAGATTCAAAATATTTACAAGTAAAAATATTTAAGAAATTACTATACTTAGGGCCGATCTCACCAACTCTGATTAAATACATGATTAGCTACTCATGATTTTTCTTTAATCGAGGCTTTAATCATGATTAAATTGTAATTCGTTCCACCATAGACATTTTAACTCTGATGAACTAATCATATACCCTTTTCATGGTAACTCTGATATTCTCTTGTAACGGTGATTCTGATTGGCCGCTACAGAAGAACGTTTAAGTTTCTTGCCTGCACATGGTTCAAGCTGACGACATAAACCAAGTCATGTGACATCCAGCTCTACTAAAAAAAAAAGTTAGGAATCGTCAGAAAAAAAGTCAGGACTTGTGACCATTTCTGACCACTTTTGTTACATTTCTCGACAGAAAAGGTCAGGAAAAGTCAGAATTTGTGAGAAATGTTCAGAAATCGTCAGAGCTTGGGTTAGAAGGATAATCCTTTTATTAGGGGTCCAAGAATGGAATGCCATAAGACCTAATCCCTTTTATGTTTCCCAGGTTATTTATATTATTTATTTATATTTATTTATGCATATTCTCTTTTTACTTATATTTAATTAATAATATTTATATATTGAATGACTCTTAAGATGAATCTGAAAATTTTGTCCGTTTTGACGTATCTCTTTCTCTTTACAAGATACATTTTATTTGATCTAATTGTAAATTTTTTAGGAAAATTTTTAGGTACCTGTAATCGTCAAAACCCGCAGATTCTGAATTTCTAACTGTAAAGTTGCCCAGTTTGGAATTATATTTTTAAAATTATGATTTGAGAATTTTGAAATTATAAATTTATCAAGTTATCCAGCAATAAATTCCGAAACCATCAAATTCGATTTCTGAAATTTCGAAATTAGGCCCTCTGAAAATTTAATTATAAATTCCAAGTTTGTCAAGTGGTCCAACTATAAATTAATTATATGAAGAAGCTTGTAACGGGGGACACGGATTGTGGTCATCTTTTGTGAGCGAAGAGGGCCTCATTTGAGATAAAAAAAGTAGAAACAGTTTACTAAGATGGAAAGTGGTTTACGAGAAAACAGGTCACCAGAAATCCGCGCAAAATAACTATAGGTTTGAATTATTGGACTGAAGAGTAAGCAGTGGCGGGGTAATGGTCTAGGTTCTAGGCTACAGATTCTGCCGTCATGCGTTCGAGTCGTACTCTCTTCAATTTTTTTTCGTTTCTAATTTTTTTTCAATACATTACCGTGAATATGGATAAATATTATAAAAACAACAATAAAAAGTTTCAAAAATATATTTTAGGAATACGACAATTATTATTGTTGACACAAAAATATTTGTATAATCTTTCAATTTTTTTATTAATCATTTCTTTGATTCATGCATAAATTTGGGGATTTCCGAAATTATAAAAACTAGTTATTTTTAAAGTTATGACAATTTTTTGCTGATAAATATTAATATTTTTTGAATAGGGTGGAGCAACAAGAATCTTTTTTGTGATAAGCCTTTGGAGGGCGAGGGTGCCAAAAAATGCCCCTTATCCTCCAATAAAATATCAATAAAATGAAGAACAGGAATTAAATCAATAAAATTAATAAAACGAATAAAACGAATAAAATGAATCAAATGAATGAAATCAATGAAACTGATATAAATTTTATTTGATTGATGTTGTTCATTTTATTGACAATAAATTGATTTTATTGATTTTAGTGATTTCATTCAATTTATTGATTTCAGTGATTCATTTGAATGTATTTTTTAAAAAATCGAATATTTATATTGATTTTCATTACTTTATCACAAAATACATTGAAATGAATCAATAAAATCAATAAATTGAATAAAATCACTATTATCGAGAAAATCAAATTATAAACAATAAAGTCAAAATCATATAATAAAGTCATTTTTTTCCTTTCTTCCTCCCATTTTGAATTTCCCAAATTGCCTCTCGTCTCCTTCTTCAGAACTTCGTCTAAGCATACTTGTGCTATTCTGCTCCCCTCTCCCCTTTTCAGCTCCTCTTCAAACCTCCAGGCTCTCTTCATTTGTCTAGTTATCATTTTTTCCCTTCCTAGTTCTTCCCTTATCATGTATCCTGGGCAACTCCAACTAACCCCCATTACGCATCTCAGAAATCTCTCATGCATGCTTTCCACTTTCCTATGTTCCTTCCATCCCCAAACCTCCACTCCATAACACAACACCACCCAAACCTACGCATCAAACAACCAAACCCTCATTCTCCAATCGTCCTTGAACCTTCTCTTTCCTATACCCCATATTTGTCCCATTACTTTACTCGCACTTTTGATTCTTTTCTTTACCTGCAAATCGTTTCCCCCTCCTGACTCAAACCAAAAACCTAGGTAACAGAACTCCTCCACACTTTCCACTGTTTGTCCGTTCATCTTCCAAACGTAACCTACTTTGATCTTTCTACTTCTGAAGCACATCACCTTGGTCTTCCCTACGTTCACTGTCAGTTCTTTTGTTCCCATGTACTCTTCGAAAATTCGTATCATTAGGTTCATCCCCTTCTCATCGTCTGCTATTAGAACAACGTCGTCCGCGTATGCTAGGGAGTATAGTTTGCTATTACCCAGGATCGTCCCCTCTTTCCCTTTCTCCTTTAGCTTTTCCTTTAGGTCTGCCAGCAGCATATTAAAAAGTAGTGGACTCAACGGGCACCCTTGCCTTAGACCTCTTCCTGTCCAGAAAACCTCCTCTCTTTCCCCGCGTATCTTCACCCTAATCCTGGTTTCAGTAAAAAATTCCTTTATCCTCTCCACCAGCCCTTCTTCTATTCCCCTCTTTTTCATTGCCTGCCATAATCCCGTCTGGTTGTGTGGGATACTTTGCTTCTCTTCTATTTGATTCTCTAACCTTTTTCTTAGAATTTCTGTGTATATTTTATAGCCCACTTGCACGAGAGTGATCCCTCTGTACTCTTCTACCTTCTTACCCTCCCCTTTCTTGATAAGCGGTACCACCAGCCCTGTCATCCACTCCTCCGGCCACCCTTCTCCTTTCCAGACCTTGTTGCATATCCTCCACATCACTTCCCTAATCCCTTCTCCTCCATACTTTATCGCTTCGTTCTCCATACCATCCTGTCATGTGGCCTTGTTTCTTTTCAGTCTATCTATCGCCTCATTCACTTCTTCTTTTGTTATTTCGTTCGCTTCCTCCATTTATCCCTGGACTGTCTTTCTATTTTCCCCTTTGATCCTATTTTGTTCCCCCCTAGTAGACCCTTAAAATAATCCGTCCATTCATCCATTTATATTTCTTCATTCACGCCCCTCCTTCCTCCTCTTTCCCTGTTTATCACATCCCAGACCCTACCTTCTTTGATTGCTTTTTCTACTTCTTCCTTGTATTTCTCCTTTCCCCTTTGCTTTTTCCCTTCCAGCATCTTCTCATGTTCTCTTTTTTTCCTGCTGTACTCCGCCTTCTCTATTTCTCCTTTCCTCCATTTTCTTACAGACTCTTTCATTCTCTCCTTACTCTCCTTGCATTCCTCGTCCCACCAGCCTCTCTTTCCCCCTTCTCTTCCTTTTTTTTACCTATCTCATCCCTCACCTTCTCAATCGACCCTTTCAACCTTTCAATTAACGAGTCTACTCCCTCCTCCTTTTCATATCTAACATTCTCCTTTTCCATCTTCTGTTCAAACACTTTTAATTTATCTACCCCCCAGACTCCCATTTTCGTGTCCCTTTCCCCCCCTCTTTCCTTTCTCCCTCTGCCATGCTTATGGACGCCACCTTTCAGTGTAGCTATTACTGGGAAGTGTTCTGACCCTATCTCATTCCCTACATTCATACTGCATATGATATTACTCATTCTTTCTTCCGCCAGGATGTAGTCTATTACTGTTTCTCCCTTACCTATAAATGTAATCTCTCCTTTCTCGTCTCCTTTCATGTTGCCATTACATATAAACCATCCGGTTTCTCCTATTATGTCTAGTAACCTCCTCCCCTCCCGGTCTGTATCCCTATGTTTGGAGCTCCTTATATATGCCTCCTTTTCTTCATCCCACGTCCCTCCACCTTGCTCGCCAGTCCAGGCATTCTAGTCACCTCCTATCAAAACCAATTCTTCCTTCTTTTCCTCCATCCACCTCCTTATTACTCTCCAACCTTCCTCTTCCCCTCTTCTTCTATATACACAAACCACCGTCATTTTGACTTTCCCTATTATAATCCTTCTTACCATTGTTCCCTCCTTTTCTTCCCTGTCCTGCTCTGTTTTACCTTTTACTGCCAATTCTTTTCTCACCCCTGAGACCATGCCGCCCATCCCTCTACCTTTAACGTGTTCCTTTCTTGCTTCTTGCATTGTCCACACATACCCTTTAGGTAACAACTTTTTCATCCCCTTCCAATCCTTCTCATCTGCCCAGGTTTCACTCATCATAATCACATCCCACTTTTCTAACTCCCGCCAGAAACCTTCATTCTTGTTCTTCAAGCCTGACACATTCCAGGAAGCTATTTTCACTTTTTTCTCCTCCCTTACATCCCCTATCCTCCTTACTTCTCTTCCACCTTGCTTTTTAGAAACCCCTCTGTTTGCTCTCTATCCTCTTTTTTATCTTCCTTTCTTCCACCTTTCTCAACTCTTTTTCCCTTTTTCCTTATTTCTTCTACTTCCTCGTCCCAGACCCACTCCTCACCATTTATCCATAATCTGTCTCACCCTATCCATACCATGCATCCCTTTTTCCTCTCTATCCATGCTCTCTCTTCTATTTGCCATCTCCTTTTCCTCTCCCTCCAAGTCAAATCCTCTTCAATTCTCTCCCTTCTTCCTTTCAATAATTGTTTGTTCTCCATCATTTTCTTTTTCTCCTCCTCACTCCCTACTCTCACTACAAACATTCCTTCTTTTCCTTCCTTCGTCATTCCTACTGTCTTAACTCCTTCTACCCTTACCCGAATTCCAATATCTCTCAGCAGATTTTTGATTTCAACTTCCCCTGTTTCACTCTCTATTTTCAATCCCTTGACTACTACGTTATTTTTCCTCTTCGCCCTTTCTTCCCCTTCCAACCTTCTTTCAATCTCACTCAGTCTCTTCTTCAATCTCTCATTCTCATTTTGCACGTTATCACTCCCTTCTACTTTTCCCGCACTCTCTGTTTCCTTCCCCATATGCTCACTCCTAACTTCTAATTTGCTTACCCGTTCTTCCAGTTGTTTTATCTCCCTATTTGTCTGTTCGTCAATCTCTCTCTGTCTATTCTCTATGGCCTCCAGTTTACCCCATACCTTGTCTTTCTCCTCTTTCCAGAGTTTATCCCACTCTTCCCACTTTTCTTCTACTTTTCTCACTTCCCCCCTAACTTCTTCCCCCTGCCTATTCATATCTACCAGACTCTTCCTTGTTTCCTCTCTAAACCCTTTTATGAGGGCTGCTAGCTTCTCAAACATCCGCCTATCCCCCCTATCTCTGTCTGGTATTTTTCGTTTGATCTTCACTTTCTTGTTATCCTTGTCCCTTTCAGAATCATCTTCTCCTTCCTCTCTTTTCCTTTTATCTTCCTCTTCACTGCTAGTCACGTTCCCTTTTTTTTGCCATTCATCCAGACTCCTATTCGAGCCCGCGCTACCTAGCCTGTTGAGGCGCTGTAAATTTGAAGGTCTCCCGGGTTTCTGGCTCGTGCCTGATCCCCTTCTCTCAGCTGAGCTGACCCTGGTCGGTGTCTCGAACGTCTCGTCATCACTACTGTCAATTTCTCCCTTCTCCCCACTAACCGCGCTCTCAATCTCGTCCGCTCTTGCTTCTTCCACTCCCTGCCCTCTGTCGCCCGTTTGTGGACTTGGTATGGTCGGCATACCTACCTTACCAAAGAGTCCTCGATGTTTCCCGCTCTTAGCTTGCCTACCTCTTGCGCCCCTTGCCCGACAACTCTTTTCTACTCCTGACCTAAAAAAAAGTTTGCACGTTCCAACTTTCCTTTCTCACAACTTATTACCACCCTTTACACACTTGCCTTCACTCACCCTTCTTCCTTTGCACCTGCTCTCCGCACTCACTGCCCTTTCTGCACCCACACACGCTGATTCCCTTCACCAAAGCCAAAAAACGCAACACTTGACACAAACAAGTTCTCTCACGATCGGTACCGAAAACGGAAGCCTATAGTGATTATAGTGATTTTATTCAATTCACTGATTTTAATGCTTTTACTGATCTACTTTATTGATTCTATTGATTTTAATGATTTTCTTGATTTTATTTTATTGATTTTGTTCAATTTATCACTTTTTTCATTGTAAATATTTAAATTTTGTATCAAAAAATACAATCAAATGAATCAATGCAATCAATGAAATGAATAAAATAATAAAATCAAATTATTATTAATAAAATCAAAATTGCACTGACTTTACTGATTGTAGTGATTTTATTCTATTTATTTATTTCATTGATGTTATTGATTTTTTTTTTATTTTATTGATAATAATTTTTCTTAGTGATTTGATTGATCTACTTGATTTTTTTGATTAAAAAATAGAATGGAATAAATCAATAAAAGCAATAAATTGAATGGAATTACTAAAATAAATAAAAGTGATTTATTATCAACAAAATAAATAAAATAAACAACATCAATGGAATCAATAAAATCCATACAATAAAAAAAATCAATAAAATCAATGAATTGAATAAAATCAGTATAATTTTGACTTTATTGATTTGAATTTGATTTTCTTGATTGTTTAAAGTTGTAATGTTTCGTTGTTATGAGATTTTCGGCGATTGAAAATGATAAAATTTATCTACATCGCCAATTTCTAAAACCTAAGTTATATTTCCTCAG
>CAKNXH010060525.1:239175-257988 GCA_932178445.1 Andricus quercusramuli | reverse complement strand
CATTATCATTGTCTTTTCTACATTTAAATTCAACTTTTTTCCATCTAGGTATTTCTCTAATCCGGTTATTAGGCCCGCTATCCCTTCTTTATCCTCTGCCATCAACACTATATCGTCTGAGTATGCCAGTGTATATATCTTTTCGTTCCCTATCCTAACTCCTCCCCACCCTTTTCTCTTCATTTCTTCTTCTAAGTCTGATATTAATATATTAAATAAAAGTGGGCTCAGAGGACATCCTTGCCTTACCCCTCTCACCAACCAGAAACTATCTCCCACTTGCTTACCTACCTTTATCTTGCTTTTTGTCTCTCCTCAGCTTTACAGGAAGTTCAAATAATTCACGAATAAGTCTGCAAGTCTTCGATAATTTATAATGTCCACCCGATATTTTTATGAATTATGGCCAATTAGGGCCAGTTATTTTCGGCTGTCGTTTTGCCTGTCGTTTTCCTGTTATTTTGCCTGTCGTTTGTCTCTCATTTTCTTGTGGTCGCGAAAAAATTACAGGAAAAAAATGACACACTTGTCATTTTTTTTCTGTCATATTTTTTCGTAAGGGTATATATGCTAATACCAATAAGGGTATATCATAACTGTTCGCAGACAGCCCGTGGATTTGATTCGTGACTCTAAAATCATATTCCCAATAATATTTTGAAGCTAAATTTTATGGTTTCGAAATGTATTTTTGCGGGGTTGGAATTACCCCGTCACAATACCTGCAAGGCATTTGTTTCAAAAAAATGTTGTTTTTCTTTGAAAAAACAACATTTTCCATTGAATTGAAAAATATGTGTGAGTTCATGTCAAAACTACAGGTAGATGATGATTCAGCAACAAAACTTTTAGAAACTCCTTTCGTTGAAAAGAACATTAGTATCATTTACGAAATCTTGATCAATTATAATTATCCTCATAACTTTATTATGAATAATATAAAAAAAAGGACTTCAACATTTAGAAAATTCAACAAATTTACAAATAAACACACAGAACAACAAAAAATCGATTACTTATTCCACAGTTGTGATTCTACCATATGAAAAAGACTTTTACCTGCCAATTATAAGAATATGTAAAAGTGAACATCTCTCTTGTCTTTACAATTAAAAATAAACTTTCTGATATACTTTCACCACCTATTGAAAATCAAATACCAAAATTCAAAAAAATTAACCACATTAATAGAATTTGATGTAAAGATTGTCACATGATCTACATTGGAAAAACAAAGAGTTCTCTTAAGACTAGAATCTCAGAACATCGAGCAACTCAGAATAACAAAAAAACTGACACATCTCTATATAAGCACTCTAATAACTTCGATCACAAATTTGACTTTAGTTCTAAAAATATAAACTTTCTATGCATAGAAAGCTAATATCACAATAGAAATCTTTTAGAAATTATTAATATTGTCAAAAGTGAAGATACTGTTAATTTTAGATCTGACACTGACAACCTCAGTGTAATATACCACGATATTATTGAAACTTTCTACAAATTTGAGTAAACTATGGAACTGACCAATCTTTTCAGTTTCGAACCTAAATTCCTGGAGCAGACCACAATCATGAGGCTCTACTACAATTCTTGCTAAATTTTGTAAAATGTATAACAAAAAATAATAGATTATATTTGAAATCAACAAAAATGTAACTTGACAATTTAAAACATATTAAAAAATCTTTTTAACAAAATGTATATCATCACTATTTGGAATGGAATGGAAGCTTCTAATGTGTCCCCTTAGGGTTTACATTTTTCTTGTATCTCTTCCCTATTCCTTTGCACACACCCCCACGCACTTTCTTGGTAGTGAGAGGGGGACCTACAGTTTAAGGTGGGTTCCGAACCACCAAGAGCAACAGCCTTAAGTACTTAGAGAACCTTTTTCTCTAGAGGTACCGGTCGCACGACTCTCCGGAGATAAACAACTCCCTTGCTAGGCAAGTGTTCACCGCATGGGCCACTGAGGCTCTTCCAGAGTGCGAGGCGGGAATGGAACCCGCAAGCCAACGGAGTGGGTCCGAAGCCTACGCCTTAACCCCCACGACCATCGTCCCACTTCTCATTACTATTTCTCTAGCTATAATTTTGACATGACCTCACACATATTTCTGTATTTAATGAAAAATGTTGTTTTTTTTTTCAAAAAAAAACTACAAATTTTTGAAATAAATGTCTTGTAAGTATATTTATTTATATATCAACTAATTTTGATCTAAAATTTATTATACATTCATTCTTCATGCTTATACTTAGGATATATGTTCACACAGATTCTAAGAATTCTAACCTGTGACAGATAATCCCCACCTCTTAAAAAAATGTTTGAATGTTAAAAAACTGGTTTTCAATATTGTAAACGTCATTTGCGGTAAGTTTTTACTGATTTTCCTTTTTTATAAACTTTTATCAGGGAAACAATACCCAGCAAAAAAGAAAGAATTGGTACGGGGTGGGGCGAATTACCATTTTTGTAATGCGTGTGAATCCCGTTTTCTGCTTCGTTCAAACTCATTGAGACGCATTTAGATGAATTGAGACAGCGCGAATTAAATGCGTGTGAATTCTTATGAATGCGTGCTCAAGGTCAATCAGAAAAAAAATTAATAAAAAGTGCATGCGTCGGGAATTGAAACAGCGATCCCTCATGTATGAGTCTCGAGTACCCGCCACTGAGCCACGAGACAATTTACTAAACATTTACAATAAATTCTATATGCCCAGCACGTTGGTTTTCCTGTTACGGATTGCATTGTATAAATCAACCCTTGCTGAAATTCGCCGTGACGCATTGGAGCGAATTCAAGTGTGTATTTTACGCTCACGAATTTAGAAGCATTGACCAATGTTGAAGCGTTTGCGTGCTGACACATTGAAGTGTATTCGCTGACTTGAGACTTTTATACCGTATTTGTACGTATAGAAAGATTCCAAATTGAATTCCCGTCTGCACGAATTTATATGTATTGACACATAGGTCCAATGCGTCATTGTCGCAAAGCGGTACCTGCAGGGTTGCTTAGTCTTTTCAATTCAATTCGTATCAATACTCTTTTTTTGCTGGGTTATCAATTTTATTGCTATTTATTTCCACATACTTGTTACAGTCCTGATGAGCCTATTATTTCATAGCGAAATGCATCGACGTTTGCTAAACAAATAAGGAATACTTTATTTCACAGCCTTCTAAATTGCAAAACCAATGACCAAAACCAAAAAACATCTTTATAAAATTGCAAGTGTAAGATTGTTAGGACTTGGTACTATTTCCACCCAGCTATTGGTGTGCAAAATTACTTTCGTTTGTGCTTCGGTTTTTAAAACAGGGCACGAAAACCCGAATAAAATTATTCCAAAAGTTCCTGAAATTGTCAATGATTTGTGACTATATTAAAGTTACGTACACTTACTATGAAACAAGCGTGTGGGAAGTGGTGGTAAAAATTATGCGAAAAAAGCATGACGCAATTTTTGTACGGCCACTTAAAATATCCCCTATTGATGGTATACTGAATTATGATGTTGTACTCAATTTTATTATAAGTACACTCCAAAGAATTAGTGGACGGAAAATTCGGTAGATTCAAACACAAGATTTGATTGAATCAATTAATATTTTGTTCTTTCTTTTAGATTCACACTATCGGGAGAAAGGGTTACAAAGGTACCTAGACCAAGTTTAATCAGCTACTTGAAGCTTTCTGCAGTACCACTCAGGGCATCTTTACATCAACTGGCATCACTCTATGATGTTTTAAACAAGGACGCCAGGAAGCAGGGATTCGCTAAGTACGCAGGATATTCGGATGAAGTCTTAAAAACTTTGAAAACATCGGTTGGTGGTGGTATTGGACCACAGATTAAATACCTCTTAGAAAACACTTTAGAACGTAATGAACTTACCCGGGATGATTCCAAAATGCAAGCTAAAGAAGTCCTCTTAAAACTTGAAGATTCTGGAAGCCGCCTCAGTACAGATCTTCGGCATTTACTTCCCCTCCGTTATATACCGTAAATAAATAAACGACTTCTGGAATTTTATTTTATAAGAGCCATTAAAGAAATAAAACGTTACCTTCTAAAAATTCTTAATGAGTTATAATATTAATATGAAAATCAGTGAGGAATTATATTGACCCTCGAAATCAAAATAGTGCAAAAATCGTGGGGGGATTTGGCTTTAGGGACCAAAATAATTGAATTCAATTAGATTTTTATTACTATCATTATACCGCTAACCCATATCCCTTTCGAGCTAAGGGTGACTCACTCGGTTCTAATCGGGGATCAGTCGAGGAAAGTGAGAAAGAGAATTGTAGAAGACGGTATAAGGGCGTGGTGGCGTAAGGGGGGGGGGATATATTTTTAGATTTATCTAGAATTCTCGTGTTGTTTATTCGAATAACACGTTCGTTTCGCGACACTACTCCGACCCAAGTCGCTGATCAATCTCTCTAGCAATCACCCTAGACAAAGAGCTTCACAAATTCACCATGTAAAGCTCTCCACTATTAGTATTATTAGTATATTTTTGTCTCAACTATTAGTATTCAAGGTCCTTCGTTTTAGGCATCATTCACTTCACTGACAATCTCCATTATGAATTTCTTATAAACTATTCGCCGCCTCACAAATATGTCCTAGCATCCCTCTCAAGCTTTCTCCACGTCCATACATTTCCTCATGCAAGCTCTTATGTTTCTATGGTTTTTCATATTTTTAGTAGTCCGCCGGAGTTCACGATCGGCGCAGTAATGGCCCAATACAAGTCACCATTACAGATAATCGGCAATTAGCCCAGTATTGGCGGACGGTTGGCTCCACGATCGGAGCAGTACTATGCTGACAGTATGAATATTTAAAAAATGAAAAATACGTTTAAAAATATGATTCATTTGTTCTAAAATTTTGAAAAACTATAAATAGAAACATCGCGAAAACAATTTTTTTCTTGTTTTTTTTTCAGGAAAAAAATTCTAAGTTCAATCTTTATGATAAACTGTAAATGTTGAGAAAAAATTCTAAAATGGTCTAAAATGCGAAGAAATAAAATATTACACGAATAACAAATTTAATCGATTACATTATTTATTAAAAAATTATCTTATTTAAATTCCCGTCAAACGTTCATTTATTTCACATATATGTATGATGTATAATAATACAAAATTAATGAGAAAAAAGAGTTAAAAAATTGTTTTCTCAACTTTTTTGAGCTGTGGCTCATGAGAGTGGTTTTTTTCATTGACTTTCAATTCTGTAGGTATAGAGTAATGGTTAAGACTACTGACTGCTAGGCCAAAGATTCAGGTATGGATGTAGATTCGAAACTCCGTAGCGTTATAAATTTTATTATTAATCAATTTATTATTTATTTTTTAAATATATTTTTTGTTATGTCTTTGGAGTATAGCAATAGTGGGTGTTCAAACTAAACAAAAAGTTTGAAATTTACACTTTTGTCATTATGAATAATATTGGGACGATATACAGTCGTATGATAATGAATGGATGGTCCTGAAAAGAATTGATAGTATATTGCGTGACCAGGGTCGAAGGGCAACGGTTTTATGAGTGCGAAGTTAGCTGCCCGAGCAAAGCGAGGGCTGATATCACACATGAAATCGTTGCCTCTCGGCCCGACTCATGGATACAATTTTTCATTATATCGATAATCGAAAATTCGCCTTGATATGCCTGTGAAGCGGATCGACAATCGAGACCGATCAATGTGAATGGCGGTGTTACACACCGCCATTTACATTGACCTGTCACTTTTTTCCCTAGGGTTGAAAAATCGATTTTCGACCCGCTTCACAGACAACAACGGCGATACCACGCTGAAAACACCAGTTCCCGTAAGATCACTGAAGTTAAGCAACGTTGGGCGCGGTTAGTACTTAGATGGGTGACCGTTCGGGAATACTGCGTGGTGTGGGCCCGTTGTGGGTGTGGTGGACCCACACTGGTAGTATTTATCTACCTAGAAACACGATTTCCAAATACAGAACCAATACTGGTGTGCAGTACAGCGCCAGTATCGCATGACTGTACTGCGGAGCATTAACAACCAGTACTGGCCCAGTAAAGATGACTAGTACTGGGACTCCAGCAATCTGTACTGGACCAGTACTGCACCAGTGGTGTATTTTCACCTAGGAATTTTACTTCGATATACTTGTTTCATCAGTCGTTCATCTTTCATTCTCTCAACATGCCTAAGCCATTCCAACAAATTTCTTCCACACTTTTCAACCCGTGTCTCCTCTATACCACATTTTTTTAGGATTCTCTAATTATTGAGTTTGTGCATTAGCGTTTTACCGCACATATTGGGCAGAAATTTAATGCTAATTACACTAATTTTATTCTCATCCTTTTCTTTGTAGATCCAGGACGCGCTACTGTACAGCACAGTGGGTGTAAATTACGACGTCGCAAAGGTGTCCAGTGTCCGTCTTGTAAAAATAGCTTTTAGACATCTTCAAAACATTTTAATGTCACAAATATGTCGTCACGTCAGGATTTCTACTAGATAAGACATATTTGCGACTTCGCGAAAATGACTTGAGGATATCGTAAACATATCCGCAATGTTTTTGCCCACTGCCCACCAAATACAGTTATATAATAATTACGCAGCTGTTACATAACAGATTGTAACATTTTAGATACTTATGACGCAAAATATCAAACTTTGCTCTGTAACTCTGTGATATTAGTTTTGTAATACGCATTAGGGTGGGTCGAAAAAACAAAAAATTGGAATTTCAGTTTGAGGCCAACGGAAAAAGATGTATTTTTATGAAACAATTTCCTGAAAAAAAACTTTTTAAAATTGAATAATGTTGAGGCCTGCCCCACGCGAAAAATGTACAAAAAAATTGGTTTCTCTCATTTTTCTCTGAAAGTATTGATTTTATTGAAAAATGTTAGGGAAAAAGTTTTTAGATCTCGACGAAATACATCTTTTTTTTTATCTTACTTATTTTTGCGTACGATCTGTCGTTTTCAGGAAAAATCGAAATAACGATTTGAAAAGAGGAACATGCAATATTAAAGTAAATTCTGCAACCTCAAACAGGTAAATTTTCATTTACTGTCAGTTTAGATGCTGAGATGCAACTCTCTGCTTGTTCCAATTATATAGAGAACATCCCAGTACTCAGGATGAGGACGTGGTTGCATATTGAGTCCCACTGCAGCCAGTCCCAACCACCCACATTTCTTGATCGCAGCCGTGCCCCTATGGATCCATCTCGATTGTTTTATCCACAAACAGGAGCAGCAGCTTCTGTTACTCTTTTCACGGAATGTTCTACACTTTGACTGTAGCGTGGGAAACGGAGAGCTTCATTCACAAGGAGATGACTTCGATGATTAACGAAAGATCATCATCAGAAATATGAGCAAGAAATGGTGGAGCTGTGAATGAGTTGAAGTTTTTTTTCTTCCAATCTACCATATAGCAATATTCTGTTGCGTTCAAGTTTAATTTTTGTATTTGAAAAGTTCGAAATGGTAGTTGACTGATCTTTTCTTTTCGGGGTCTTCCTCTTTTTCTAGACACTTTTTGTTATCCTGCTGTTGGTTTGCTTCTTGAATTACGAGTTGTTTCTTTTTCTCATCGTCTCTTGCATTCAGTATAATTTGCAATCTTCTTTCTTTCGCGGATAGCGTATCATCACAAATCACAGCCGGTCAAATCGCTTCAGGTTGTGAAAAGAAACTATTTCTTTCAATGACTTCGTATACCAGCATCCTTCAGTGATCCGGAAGGTATTTCGAACGGACGTTTATTTTCCAAACGTGTTTTGCAGCAAACTGTTTTGTCGGTTTACTTTTGATAAGAAACCAGGAAGGTGCGTGAACTCTAAGAACGAAAGTCACCAAAAATACCAGGTTTTCTTATGGATTTTCTGTGGAAACGTGCAGTCGTAGATCACGAATAGCAGTTGTTAACCAACGTGCATGATTCAATGTACCATGCAATTGGTTCTGGATACTGTCCACCTGATCTCGCAGCTCTTAATCCTGGTACACTGAATCAAGCACGTTGATTAACAACTGGTAATCATGATCTACGACTGTACGTTTCCATAGAAAATTCATTAGAAAACATGGTGTTAGTGGTGACTTTCATTCTTAGAGTTTACGCACCGTCCTGCTTTCTAATCAAAAGTAAAATTTATTTAGAAATAGTTTGTGCGCACACCCTGAAACGATTTTACTGGCTATGATTTGTGATGATACGCTATCGGTGAGAGAAAAGGGATTGCAAATTATACTGAAAGCAAGAGACGATGAGAAAAAGAAACAGCTCGTAATTAAAGAACCAAACCAACAGCAGGATAACAAAAAAGTGTCTAGAAAAAGAGGAAGACCCCGAATGATGATGTTTCGTTAATCATCAAAGGCATCTCCTTGTGAATGAAGCTCTCCGCTTTCCACGCCAAAGTCGAAGTGTAGAACGGTCTCATAACACTGAAATCCGATCGTGGGAAATGTATGAGTATCCTCTAATTCCTGCTACACAGAATCACGTGTGGACTGTGAAAACTTCAACGCAGTTAGAGAAACCACGATATATTATACTGACTTTTCAAACAGATTGGAAAAATCAACGTAAAAAATATGCCAATATTTTCGATCATTGCAGAATCCCAAACGTAAAACTCTTCTTAAATTCCCAATATTATCCATACGGTAACTTAAATCTAAACTTTGATCAAAATCAACTTTCTATATTGTATGAAATGTATGCTAATTTTCAATCTTCATATTATTATGGAAAAGAGCCTGAACCTCTACTAAAGAAGGAGACTTTCAGAAAATATGCTTCACTAATTGTTATTGCTTGCTCAAAACAAAATGAGTTTCTTAAACAGGCTTCAGTGGATGTGCGATTAGAATTTGAATCAAGTACCAATTTTCCTGTTGACACAGCAGCCTATTGCCTAATCTTACATGATCGCATTGTCCAATACCAACCGATGAGCGGTATGGTGAAGAAGCTGTGAGGTGGTGGGGGTAATTCTGAGTGGAGGGGAAGAGTGTCAGCAAGGCATAAAAGAGCTGATTCTGGCTAGAAAAATCAATTTCAATCAAGATGGACTACATTGTGGATGTTCCTCCAGGATGATGTTTAACCACTAGTATTTCTCTTCGAACCACCCTGCAGCTGGAGTCCACTACCTGCACGATACAAGAGTGAAAATCTATGGCTAGTCTACAATTACCATGGAATGAACTGGACTGCTGCTGACGTACCCTATGAAGAATTAAGACTCATACTTCGAGATATCTTAGCAAGTGCACGTACAGTATATGTAAAAAGTTTAGAAAGGAAAAGATGGATAGAAAAATATGTCTGCAATGTACAAAATCTGGAAGATTTTAGCTGCCCTTCTATAAAAGAACTTAATTTAAAATCATGTATGACTGTATGCTCACACCATACTCAACACAGTAACAATTGTGCAGTGAATAATGTCATGATTCTCAGAAAATGGATTTTGAATAAATCAGCAATGACGAATGTATCGACAAGTGTAAATAATGTTGACAACACTACACTTACAGATTTTTATAATCAATGTGAACTCTATATTTAAAAAACTAGGTTAAGATTTTTTTTGTAAAACTAGATTAAGTTTTTTTCGCTGAATAAATGTTACTGAATGGAATGAAATATGTGAATATACTTCCTATCCTTTAATATTTGAGATAATTTAATTATTTTAACTTAGTTTAATTATTTTTAACTTAATTTAATTAAAATACGTAAGACTCTTTCAATTTTTTCATAAATATAAGTTTTCTCCTTTCTTGTCTTTGGCGCATGCGCAATAGAATATATTCTCTTTGCGCAGTCTCTAAATTAGAGTGGGAGAGGTGAAGAGTGGGGGAGATGAATAGTGGGGGCAACTACCTGTATAAGCAGGGTTTCTGAGCTACTTTCTTCATTCGAACGTCTCCGAGGTTGACTGAAGCTTCAACTGGAAAATAACCTCTGGCGCTTCATCATCAGGAGTATGGATCTCAAGAAAATCAACGCCGTTGGCCGCATGGAGGGATTCCTGCCGACGAAGCCGTTGTCCGAGTTGACTCCTAGACATAAATATCTTGTGACGAAGATCCTGAAGGTTCAAACCAAGTATGGCGCCAAAATCATTGTTGAGTTGGATAATACATTCAGCACATTTTTACCTTCAAGGCTCCTTAAAGTTTTCGAAGATGGCACCCTGGAGGAGATGCAGCAAGCTGCTTCTTCGAGGCAGTTTTATCTGCGATATATTAGCGGACCTTTTAATAATATAGAATTTAAGCATGTATCTTAATCTGTATATATGAGATGTCTCAATAAATCATGTTATGATGAATATATAATACTGTCTTTCTTATTTACTATAATTAGATTTAAGTATGCTATCATATACATAAGTAAATTAAGCTGGGCATAAAAAACATGCAAAGAAAGCTAAGCATAAAGTATAGTTAAATTAACGTTAAACTATAGTTAAGTTATAGTTAAATTATAGTTGAGATAATATTAATTTATAGTCAAAGTATAGTTAAGTTATAGTTAAATTAAAGTTAAAGTATAGTTAAGTTATAGTTCAAGTGTAGTTAGAGTATAGTTAAAGAATAGTTAAGTTATAGTTCAAGTATAGTTAAAGTATAGTTAAGTTATAGCTAAAGTATAGTTAAAGTATAGGTAAACTATAGTTAAAGTATAGTTAAGTTATAGTTAAAGTATAGTTAAAGTACAGTTAAAGTATAGTTAAAGTATAGTTAAATTATAGTTAAAGTATATATATATATATATATATATTCTATTGCGCAAGCGTCACATCTTTAAGAAAATCTAACCACTAAGCTAGACTCGTTTTTCACAATGCTAATTATCGACTTGTGACAGTGGTGCAATCTGTCGGCAAGTGGTACAAGCTAATGTACAGTCTGCTGCTAGTGGCTCCATCTGTTGGCGACATTAGAAATCTGCATTACCGACTTGCGATGATAGCGTCGTCTGTTGGATGCATTAGGAATCTGCATTATCGACTGCCGGTAAATTGTGACTGTAGCTCCATCGGTTGTCCACATATTATTATATACATAGTATTACCGACCGTGGGTAACATCCGACTTGCGACGGTAGAGCCATCTGTTGGCTCCATTATCGACTGCCAGTAACTTGTCACTGTAGCTCCATCTGTTGTCCAAATTAATTAAATGAATATATATTAGTTTCGAAATTACAAAAATACACTAAAGCAAAGCAACATGCAAAATCAAAGCGACATGCAAAAAGCAATCTACACTACAGTGAATCGACATGCAAAATATTTAAGGAACTTACCTCCAGTTCGTACTCCATCTCTCAGACACGAGCTCTGTCAAGTCACGGTTTTAAAACTCATCACTCCTCCCACTCTTATTTAGAGACTGCGCAAAGAAAATATATTCTATTGTGCATGCGCCGAAGACAAGAAAACATAAAACTTATTCCTGTGTGTAAGGAGACTCTCCGATGCAGAGACTCTAGTGGCACTGTTCACGGATTAGATAAAGCTCGCGAATATTCCGAATGAGGATGTACGAAAAATTATTCAAGAAGGGTTTATTGATACATAAAATTAGAAATAAGAGGAGAGGGGTTAGTTTTATAACTGTTACTATAAAAAATATAAGAATAAATGGTAGCGTAGGGGTTTCATCATTGTATAACATTTTTATAAAGTCGAGGGAATCTCAAGGCTGTAGCTCAAGGTCGGTGAGGTAGAACTCTAACGTATCGACCAAGGCTAAATGCATGCCAGGAATCTGCATTACCGACTGATGGTAATATCGACTGTCGGTAACTTGCGACGGTGGCGCCATCTGTTGGTACATTAGAAATCTGCATTACCGACTGATGGTAATACCGAATGTCATTAACTTGCGACGGTGGCGCCATCCGTTGACACATTCAAAATCTGCATTACCGACGGATGGTTATATCGACTGTCGATAACTTGCGACGGTGGCACCATCTGTTGGTACATTAGAAATCTGCATTACCGACGGATGGTAATATCGACTGTGGATAACTTGCCACGGTGGCACCATCTCTTGGTACATTAGAAATCTGCATTACCTACGGATGGTAATATCGACTGTCGATAACTTGCGAAGGTAGCGCCATCTGTTGGTACATTAGAAATCTGCATTACCGACTGATGGTAATATCGACTGTCGGCAACTTGCGACGGTGGCGCCACCTGTTGGTACGTTCAAAATCTGCATTGCCGACTGATGGTAATATCGACTGTTGGTAACTTGCGACTTGCGAGTCTGACAATGTCACCCGTCAATGACTCAGTTAATGGTATCTGTTCTTCGTTCTTAATTCAAGCTTTGTTTTTATTTTTAACTTCTGTGAAATTTTGATAGTTCATTTTATTTATAATTTGAATGGAAGTTTTTAATTTTTATAATTGTTGATGTTGTCTTACCATCACAATATCGGAAATAAATTTTGACTGATGAGGGCTGACATAACAGCCGAAACGTTTCGACAAATTTGAAATTGGACGAATGTTTTATTGTTTTGACCTATCTTTTGGAGACTATAATTGACACATATACTACAAGGTCGTGACTTTATTATCAACATTGTTTACCCATATTCACACACTTAATATCTCGGGAGCATATTTTTATTTTTTTAAGAAACTAAACATGGAATTGTTTATCTCAATCCGCAGCCGAGCCTGCTCCAATTTTAGGTCACTTTCAGTTTCAGATTGTCAACTTCCACATCTATTTCCTCTAAACTGGCTAATTTTTTCTGATCAAACTTTTTTGGCCTCAAATCAGTAATACTTCAGCTCGGGAGTGGACTTTTGATTCAACTTTAAATGGTGATTTCGATTTTATAGAATGTTTTTTCGCTCTCCTGAAAAGTTGTCAAAATGACCCTTATCCCCTTTTGGACCGCTACCCTTCAATTGTATGCTGTAGAGAAGAAGTGCCTTTCGGTATTATATGGAGTACAAAATTTCTGGTCCTACCTTTACGGAAGGAAATTTATATTAGCATGCGATCATCAGTCCGTTCATTGTTTGCTCTCCGTGGTGGACCCGGGCGCCAGACTTCTTATGTGGCGAATGAAATTGAAAAAGTACGATTTTATCTTCGAATACAAGAAGGAAAAATTAAATCGCTGGGTCGAGGCCCTGTTTCAAAATACAGGGCTCGATGAGCTATCCACTCCCATGTCAGGTAGGTCGGAATCAGAAGAAGTTCGCGAAAATTCAATACTGAATGCTCGTCAGCAAAAAGTAAACCATTCGGCCGACGACGATGTACTTAGAGCCAACCTCACGCGAGTATTGTCTATGCACATGCGTTCCTCAAAAGTTAAGGAGCAAACGAAAGAATCCGGTCCGAGCAAACCACCCCCCACCCCACGAAAGGACTCACAACCCCTGGCGGCAGCTCCGAAAAATCGACCATCGTTAGATCTGGCCAGTTCAAACCTAGTAAAACGAAATATGCTACTCTACCCAAGCCACCCGCGAACTCAAATACCAAGAAACCAGACAAAAGTACCAACCCTCGGCAGGACATCAGCTGAATCCGAAAACGAAGGCAAGGCCAGTTCTAAACCTAGATGACAGTTTTCCCCCTCCCAGCGGTGTCGCAGCTTCCTGCCAGACGTAGGACCTTCGCAATTAACCTTAAAAGGCAATGGCCCACCTAAAAGCGCACCCCCTTGTCTACTTCCAAAGGGTCCATGGATACCTCCCTTATGCGATCCCTATGTTGATGTATACTTAGACGGGGCAAGCGTTCCTGATTCAAAGGACAACTCTCGAGCTGGAATTGGGGTATGGTATAGCAAAAACCATCCGCTAAACGTCTTGAAAGCAGTTACAGGACGCCAAACAAACAATGCGACAGAAATCAAAGCGGCCATGATAGCCGCTCAGAGGGCCACAGGCGCAGGAACCCAACAGCTTCGAATCAATACAGATGCCAAGTTTCTCATCGACAGTGCTACCGTCTGGATGCCTAAATGGGAAAAGAATGGCTAGGAAACTTCAGCACGAAAGCAAGATTCCGTACAAGAAACTAGCACATTCCAGACCGAAACTTTAGGTTTTCATCATAAGGACTCTACACCTCCACAACAAATCATTGTGGATATCAGCCCACCTCAAATGAACAGCGAAGACAGCGATTTCGAGGAGATTCGTAGTCTTAATCCAAAGGATTTAGAAAAATCATTAAACAATTTCAATGAATCCCTTGCAGAGCACCAATCTTGGTTCTGTAATAATGAAGGTATTGATTCCGTTATTCAGATTCCTTGCACTCATGTTTCTGAAGGTGAAAATGATGAAAAACTTTTGGAAGAATTGAAAAAGCAAGACCCCTGCGGTTAATTTGATGATGACGAATTCACGCTTGAAGTGAACAGCTTCCTAAAGGCTGGCTAAGAACATCAAAAATCAATGCAGGGAGTCGACAACTTAAACAAACCAGATGTCCGTACAACCTTAGGCGACGAAGTACCGTGCGTTTTGCGGGCGTTCCCGGAAAAATGATTTCTCCTCAGATGAAGGACCCTGTATTACAGCAATCCCTCTTTACAATCCCCTTGCCTTCTGTAGCACCGGTAGCATGGTCTACACACTTTGCGAAGACAACGAGTGGGGAGGAAGAGCTGAGTAGTCCAATAGGAGGAAAAGAAGATTATCAACCACGAAGGTTACAATGTTCTAAACCTGCCCAAGAGATAAGATTGACCTCACCAGTTCCATGATTGAGCCTTGAGAGACCTTATATAGACCCACCTACACCACAGGATGAAAAAGAAGGGTCCTCAGAAATGCGCTAAGATCAAACTGAAGATTCTAACATAAACAGTCAATGGAAAAAGCCATTGACATATCGCCGCTCCAATTACGCCCATTTTATTTCAGCAGACTGCGAACCTACGAATTCGCTCCGCAAGCTCCTAGCGGCCGATACAACACGTATTCTATCGTTGTAAAAACGAGACATTTCGATGAACTTGACTTGAATGACGTGATTGCTGTACTAAAGAACCTTCGCCTCGCTCTCGAAATAATGAACAGAAAACATGCTGTATTGCAAATTCGGGAGACTCCCTTGGTTCGCTGCCCCAAGAAAAAATGCGCGACACTTTGGCCCCTATTCTCCGAGGTGGTAATATCCAAATCACCCTTTGTCATGGTAGAATTAAAGTGCCCTCGGAAGACTTAAGACAAGAAATAATAAAGGAATGTCACGAGACTCTAGTGGGAGGACACAAAGGCGTGACAAGAACGTATAGGCGCGTCCGCGAACGATTAACATGGCCCGATCTACGAGACCAAATAAAGAACTACATACGAAATTGTCGTAGTTGTCTGGAGAATAAACTCATGCGAGCCCATACACACGAGCCAATGGTGATTACCAATACACCATTTGGCATATTTGACAAAGTGTCAATTGACACTGTAGAAAAACTCCCTAAATCCCCGAACGGGAACCGGCATATACTAACTATGCAGGACAACTTCAGGAAGTATTGCATAGCGGTACCATTCCAGATGTTGAAACAACCATCATCGCACATGCCGTTGCTACTCACCTCTTCTCTCTATACGGTGGCCCAAAGTGCATCCCGAGTGATCGAGGAGGAGCATTTGTGAGCAAAACGATGCGGAAAATGGAAAAACTTTATAACGTAAAACAATTGACGACTTCCGGGTATCGTCCTCAAACAAATGGATCCCTGGAGAGAACCCACATAGTTTCAACAGATTATCTAAAACGTTACGCGAACGATTATGACGACTGGGACAGACTGCTCCCATCCGCCATGTTTGCGAACAACACGTCGGTTCATGAAGCGACGGAGTTTACTCCCTACGAATTAGTCTTCTGAAGAACCGCCCGGGTACCCATCTCGTTTCCGTCTGATGACCACCTGGAAATCTATAGCACCTACTTGCATGACCTAATCGTCCGATTAAACGAGATGCAGAAAATCGCCTCGAAAAATCTCATTAATGAAAAGGAAAGATCAAAGAAGTACTATTATCCAAAGGCTAGGCCACTAAACGCGAAAGCGAATGATCTAGTATACGTGGTGAAAGATGTACGCAATGGAAAATTTGATTCGCGAAGTCATGGTCCACACAAGGTCATAGGACTAACCGATAACCATGATTTAATTCTAGAGAATGAAGATGGCCCGCGATTTATGAAACATGCCGACAACCTTAACCCTTCCGACGAAACATCTTTTTTTCAACTATTTAACGGAACATCCGTCTGGGAGACGGATACCTTGGTTTTTCCAATAACTTCTCCAAAAATAATATTTCACAATAGTCTAGGTCTACGTTTACCCGCCCAGGGTCCTCGGGGCCTCTAATTCTTATCTAGCAACAACTTTCCAGATGCTACCCGCCTGACAGATGGATGTTCCGGCGGAAGTGTTAAGGTAGTTAAGATTTAAGCCGGTTAGAAGAATGAAAACAACGTTTTTTTACTTTATGTACATAAAGCAACTGTGTAATTACGATTGAGAATCTTCAAGAAATTAGGCCAACCTTAGCGTTTTTTGTGAAACAAGGTCAACACAGGCATTAAAACTAAAGCTAGAAACGAAAGTAAAAACTGAAAATATATTAATTCGAAGAAATTCAATGAAATCCGGGATCGCCAAGGAATTATCTTAATCCAAAATAATTCCGGGGTGGTGAACCGCTCGGGTGTTTCTTTTTCTCTCTATAATTTCCCTTAATTCATTAAGGGCGTAATAAAATTAACTAAAAAATAACTTCGGTGGTTATTTTCGAGAACTCTTTATGAAAGACATACAAAATCATTTATTCCGAAATGATTCTGGGCTGGGGATTAAAATCTTCTCCATCATAAATGTGTATTTACTGCTTCTACGCTTAGATAAATCCTATACTGCAATCAAGTGTAATTTAGTTGAAGGTATAAATAAATTTTAAATGATAAATGCTAAATTAAGTAAATTGAAGAGTATCCAAACGCAACGTCGGCTCATAAGTAAAGAAAATAGAAGAAGAATTGTTCAATTGTCCTAAAATGTATGGCCCGTGTCTTTGGATCTTTCTATGTTATGTATATGCAGCGACCGGCATTGTTCAGGGCGAAAATCTGTACAAGATCACTCCTCTTGCCAGCAGTGCCGGAATCTACTACGAGAAGGAGGGACTCATGCGAACGAGTGTTAGTGTCTAGAGACCCACCATTTTCATGGAAGTTCAAAAATATCAGAATTTCCTAGAGACATATGGACGCAGAACCAAATCTCCACTGGAGAATTGCAAAGTGGCACTCGGCGAAGACTACATCAATATCTTCGAATCTTACCAATTGACTGGGAAACATGACGTTGCTGAAAATAGTTTGAAGGACGTTTGACTCGAGATGGCAGAAATGGAACGTAGGACTGGAAACCTTCATCCACAAAACCTACCGATGAACATCAGACAACGGAGAGCATCCGCGATGCTAGGATTTCTGGGTAGAATAATCACACCTATTGCAAGACTTGTCACATATGATGATGAGCATTTATTAGACGCCAAAGTCAACGGAGTAAATGATGCACAAAAGAATCTACCGCACCTCATTGGGTAACAAACTCATGTTTTGAGAGCTAATCTCGAGCAAATTGATCGAAGAGAATAAAATGGAGAAAGCCAGCTTAATCAGTTTAAACTTGATTTAACCAATACTGTAGTGATGATTAATCAAACAAGAGAATATGTGCCACAAATAAACTACACAAACACTTTAAATAAAATGTTGAGAATGATGGGAGCCAGACTAGATAGCTACACAAGATCAACCGATCAAGTCCTAGATACAATACACGATGCTAGAAAAGGACATCTACATCCCTCTCTATTGACAAGACACGTTTAAATTCTGCGATATCAAAATTTCATACTAGAGCGACAAATATTGGATCAAGATGAAGACTTTAGCGAGTCATTCCACAAAAATCATTTAACCCTTACTCATGGGTCAAATATTGGATTAGAATTATTAACAATCCTGCGACTAATAACCTATTTTTGTCACTCTCAAATCTCAATAGTTATATTAGCCTGTGTCACTCGTATTACGAAGAAGTGATCTAGGAGGTCCATTATTAGTGACATTAAACGAAATACTCAAAATTTCGAAAAAGCTGGCCTCAGACAAAATCATGAGGACGAGCGATTGTGAGTGATCCATATAAAAAGAAAAAGAGAACGAAAATGTCCCTTAGTGTGAATATGCAAAAAGTCCAAATTGTAAAAGTGGCAAACATTAAATGTAAATCACATTACTTTTTGAAATTATATAACAAAGGCGCTTGTGTGAATCGAGAATTAAAAATCACTGCTAAGCATGTATATATATATATATATATATATGCCGCATATGTGGTGCCGCATATATGAGTGCCGCATATATTGGAACTTCATATTCTCGACAATTGTTTCTGTTGCGCACTCGAGGCCTGACATGGTTCTTCTTGACTTCGAGAAACGAACCATGTTCGTTATCGAATTTTCGGCACCAGCGGACAAAAACGTCACAGCGAAGGAGAAAGAAAAGAAAGAAAGGTATAAAGACCTTATGAGGGAGTTGCGACGGTTATACCCGGAATATTCTGTTAAGCTAATCGTCCTGATCATTGGCGCTCTTGGAGGTGCCAAGGTTTCACTTGTTAATAGCCTGAAAAGCATCCCTGCGTGTCAACAAAAT
>CAKNXH010060525.1:206954-229175 GCA_932178445.1 Andricus quercusramuli | reverse complement strand
GGTTTCCAGAGGATTATGATAAATGAAAGGAGATTCAAGATAATTTCACTGAATTCAAAACAATTCTGCTGAAATCAAAAGAATTTTGCAAAGTTAGAGAGAATTTAGCTGCTTTAAAGACAATTCTGCTAAATTCAAGAGAATTCACGAGAATTCCACTGAGTACTCGAAAATTCTACAAATTTCAAGGGAATTTACAAAATTCATGAGAATGTTGTCGAATTTTGTTGATTGTGGAAAATATCTTTTTCCATTTTTGTATCTCGTTGACGTGTGAAGTTGCACCAGAGTCACAACCTACTGCAAAAGCGACATGAGGAGAAATTATACGAAATGAACTTGCTCATGCACACACTCTTGTCGATGGCACATGGACTGTCGACCTTCTAACGCATGCTTCTGATTGGTTAATCTTTAATTGCTAATAACTCGGTAATCATTTACTTTAGAACAATTTTTTATAATTATTTTCGACGTTATTTTTTTGTTAGAGTTCAAAAATACAAATATGTTTTTTGAGTACTGGGACACCCTGTATATATATATATATATATATATGTGTGTATATATATATATATCAGATTCCCTCTGGGAGCGTAGGTTCGGGTCCTACCGACTGCGCCATTCGGTTTCGGTTTTGATTCCCTTGTAATAGAACCGAAAGGCTTACGACAAAGCCACCGAACGCGTCCTCGGGTTGCGGATATGCGGATAGAGGGTCCCCGTACCAAGGGTTTCTGCTGAATATGGTTACAATAATTAATAAGCAGTCGCGGACAATTGTCCAGGGATGGTCCCGAAGGAATAACCCCTAAGCGAAAGTGTGAGAACCGTGCCGAAAGCTGCATGGCACCTGGGTGAGGTGTCTTTAACGGTGACTCTGGGATACCGGGCGACGTCTCAGAGTATCAGCCTTATCCTTGCACGCGGGGCTCTACAAGGATTGATAAACCCTTTCCCTAGCTGCTCTTGGGAACAACAATGAAACCAACAAACCACCAAAATGTTGTAGATGCGGTTCAACACGATCGAACGCGCAGAGCACCCGACAATGGATAGGCAAACAATGTCGATCATCCTAGAGTTCGGGGTGCTGAAAATAATTTAGATGGAAACACGATGACGAACCGGCGGAACGCCCACATTGAGTTGACGGATCAACTTAAGAATGACGTGCTAGACTGCTACGATGCCAGCATTATCCCTGTTCGCTGAGCTTCAGCACGTTTCGCATCAGTCTTTGCGAAATCAAGCCGACTACCTCCGGGAAAATGGATATGTACGCGGAACGCTTCCTCAACCTCTGCTTGGACAAGCTGCAGACGAAGATGAAACGACATTAAGATCAACCGCAGAAAGCAGGCACCTTCTGGAAGATGATCACAATTTCAGTACAAGGTGGAGCATCAACATGCAAGTTCCTCTTAAGCCCCAAGATCTGGCTGAAATGGATGCCTCCCTTCGTGGAGATATCTCGCAAGAGTCCGACCTCTGGACCATCAATTGCTCAGTTTATGGTGCTGCGAGAGCTTTGGCTGATTCAAATCGAAGGCTGAAACCGACGATGGATCAGAAGACCAGAAGACGCTTGCATCAACTGAACAAGAAAATTGGATGGGCAAGACAGAATGCGTCCCGTGTTCAATGTGCGGTTGACTACATAACATCTGGTAGACCGTTCACGGAAAGGGTTCGAAAGTTCGCCCAAGAACTAAGGACCTTGAATCACACACTGAACAAGTCAAAGCTGCTGACAATCAAGCAGCATATTGTTGACAAAATAAGGCTGTTATCTGACGAAAACACTAGAGTTGAAAGAAGATACTGACAGTATCATCCGCTTCAAGGAGTTTTGCGACAGCCTCATAAAATCTGAGGAGGAGTGCCCATCAGTCACTGCCGAAGAGGTTAAAAAAGCACTTAGAGGCACGAAGAACTTTTCCGGTGCTGGACCAGATTGTATTCAGAACTTTTGGTGGAAGAAGTTTACTTTTATACACCAACATTTGGCCCGCATATTCACCTCATATATAAAGTCAGAGACGCCCATTCCGCAATGGCTGGTGTTAGGATGCACTATACTCCTACCGAAAAAAGGCAACTTGTCCAGACCAGAGAATTACAGGCCAATAACTTGTTTAAACACATTGTATAAGATCTTTACAGCTGTCCTAAACAACAGGATCGTTCGAGGAATTGAGCCTGTATGGCGAGAGATGTACGAACAACGAGGCTCGAAAAAAGGTGTAGCAGGCTGTCGAGAGAACCTGCTAATTGACAGGTGTGTCTGTAAAGACGCTGCCGCCCATCAGCGCATCCTATCAATGGCCTGGATTGACTACCGGAAAGCTTTCGATTCAACCTCTCATAGACTTATCATCTGTCTGTTGGAAAGCTTGAAGGTACATCCACACATAGTGAGATGCATAGAGAGACTGATGCCTCTTTGGAAAACTAGATTTACCATCTCATCTAGGAATCATCGTCTGACGACGAACAATGTCACCTTCCAAAGGGGCGTCTTTCAAGGGGATAGTATGAGCCCTTTGCTTTTTTGCATCACACTTCTGCCTCTATCTCTCGCACTACGAAATTTTCCTGGATACCTCTGTGGCGACACAAATCAGCATGAGCATAAGGTAACTCATGTATTTTATATGGATGACCTGAAGATCTATGCCGCTGGTAAAAGCAAACTTCAAACTGCTATAAATATCGTCAAGAACCACACAGGAGAGATTGGGATGGACTTTGGTTTGGACAAGTGTGCCAAAATTCATTTGAAGAAAGGAAAGATTACTGGCGTTCCCAAGGACCCTGAGCTTGTAGATGTAAGTGTTATTAGACATCTTAACACTGGAAAGACCTATACATACCTGGGCGTGCCTCAAAGCCGCATTCAGGACGTAAAATCAGTGAAGGAGTCTCTCCGAACCAGATACAAGCATCTTCTTAGACATATTTGGTCTTCCAATCTGTCGGCGTCGAACAAGGTATCTGCGACTAACATGCTTGCCATCCCGGTTCTACTCTACTCGTTTGGGGTGGTTCAATGGACGAAGAACGAGCTTAAGGCCCTTGATGTCACCACGCGTAAGATCATGCATATGCATAAAAGCTTGCATATCAATTCGTCAGTTCCACGATTATACATTTCACGCCGTCAAGGTGGACGCGGACTTCTGAATCTCCAATGTCTTCATAACCGAATTGTTTTAAGTACAGCTTACATAGTTGCGAATGGCAGAGATCCTTTCCTAAAGATGGTCAGAAACCATGAGATGATTGGTGAAGGAGCGTTCCTTTACAAAGCCGCGGAGCAAGCTGGCGATGCCCTTGGCCTGAATTTCAACATCAGAAGTGAGGAAAGTGCATTACTCCATCTAGATGCTTCACGTCTAAAAGCCGAAGTAAAGAAAGCAGAGGTTAGAAAATTTCACCAAGAGCTACTCGACAAGCATATGCACGGAAACTTTCACGGAAATGTAGAAAAACAGTCTTTGTCAAAGGAGCAAACTTTTGCTTTCCTCAAATCATCAGGGCTCAATTCAGGTACAGAGGGCTTCATTTTCACATGCCAGGACGGTGTAATCTCCACCTTAGCATACTGCGCCCGCATTTTATGTCAAGAAGTTCCCAGTGATAGGTGCAGAGCGTGTCATGCACACGCTGAGTACCTAGAACACATACTATCGGGGTATCCGACCCACGCAGGAACAACGTATATCTATAGACATAATGCGGCCCTAAGAGTACTTTATTACCACCTTTGTCGCTCTTACGGTGTTGGTCGCGACCCCGCCCTGCCGAACGCTCCAAGGGATATAGAGTCAATTGTCCGAAACGAGAAGTGCCAGATTTTCTGGAACTACGATTTTCGGGCAGCAGTCTCCGTTGCGCACTCGAGGCCTGACATTGTTCTCCAAGACTTCGAGAAACGAACGATATTCGTGATCGAATTCTCGGCTCCGTCCGAATACAACATCACTGCAAAGGAGAAAGAAAAAGAGGAGAGGTATCAAGACCTTAAAAGAGAGCTGCAACGACTGTACCCAAAATATTCGGTACGAGTAATTGTCCTTGTGATAGGTGCTCTCGGAGGTGCTAAATTATCACTGGTTCGTAACCTTAAAGCCATACCCGCGTGCCAAAAATATGCCAAGGCACTTGCGAGATGGATGCAGAAAGCTGTCATCCTTGGGTCGCTTCGTGTCCTCAAGACACACGAGGGTTTCGCCGGCCTGTTGTTGTGATTTCGTCGTGCCCTGAGACCACCCATCTCACGGATATGAGACGTGGCCATAGGTGTATTTTACCGCAGTTCTACTGTGGGCTATTGACATTTTTTTTTAGATGGCATTTTCTCGTAGTGGTACTCCGTGAAATAAGCCACCCCCTTCTCAAACTTTAATTTTTGACATAAAGGGACCCTATAGGGCCTAAAATTTTCGTCGAAGCTTCTACATTTTAGTGCCGTATGGTACTTTACGATTTCCACAATGGCGGACCAACAATGGCCGCCACAAGAAAAAAACTGCTGAATTTAATCTCTTAGTTTTTATCTGATTCTTACAAAAACGTAATTTTCACGCTTGCAATTCACCTTTCAAGTGTTTTTGTGGTCGCTGACTACGAATTTTATATCAGTTCAAAAAATGTATGTATGGTGAATCCATGATGGCCCCTGAAATGCGTAAAAATCATTTTGTCTCTTATAAGCCTAAGTTAGGTATGCAATAACGGGTTTTCGTGGTCGCTGATTACGTATTTTGTATTTTTCTTTGAAAATTCCAAGATAGCGAATCCAATATGGCTGCCGAAATGTGTAAAAATCATTTTATGTCATAAAAGTACGAGTTGGGTATGCAATAAAGTGGTTTCGTAGTCGCTGATTATACGAAATTTGTATTATTTAAAAAAATTTTAAGATGGCAAATGCAAGATGGCCGCTGAAAAGTGTAAAAATCATCTCATGTCATAAAAGTGCGAGTACATATGCAAAAAACAGTTTTCTGGGTCGCTGATTTCTGATTCAAGCTGCCATACATTTTGTAGTGCTACTCAAAGTATCCAGAAGATATAGCATTGATTTATGTGTTTATGTGTTGTCGGCATTAGTGTTACCCAATGTGCATCATGAGGAGGTTACGCAATCAGTCTTGTACATCACTTGGCCCTGAAAAGGGCTGTTTTATATATTTGCAGTTTCTTTTTTGATTGTTTTTACTTGTCTCCGTACATTAACCATTTTATTTTATCGTTTTCCTTTGAATCATAAGTAGATCACACACATTGTCATTTTTTTCTGAATCTCATGTAGTTCTAGAACAACAATTATTTATGTAACTGACGGAGCTCCGCAACACTTTAAAAATAGATTCCAAATTGCGAATTTGGTTTTTCATAAGAAATATTTTAATATTTAAGCCTTGGTAAAAAAAAAATAAAAAATGATTAGCATTTCGAACTCGAAAGTTCATTGCCTCACTACCCGATTCGGGTAGTGTTTCTAGGTGGATAAATACTACCAGTGTGGGTCCACCACACCCACGACGGGTCAACAACACGCAGTGTTCCCCGAACGGTCACCCATCCAAGTACTAACCGCGCCCAACACTGCTTAACTTCAGTGATCTAACGGGAACTGGTGTTTTCAGCGTGGTATCGCCTTGGTGCAAACATTAAAAGAGAAGCTTACAGAGCAAGTTTTACTGCAAAGCCGAATGATATAATATTCACATCTGAAGCACTTTTTAAGTGGACTGAAAATCATTTTAAGGAAACAATGTGTTTTACTTTGATAATAAATACCATGATAAAATAAATGTATACATGTATGTATGTATTGCAAGGGATGGTTTATTCCACCCAGCGAATGGCAGAAACACAGTTGCGTATACACACGTATATACGTATCCGTATACGTATATACGTGGGTATACGTGTATGGTTTAATTTGCTAAATCTGGGCGCCAGCCAGGCCCTTGCAGCGATTAGATCGATAATAAAAAAAAACGAAAGAATCCTGATGACTTGGCAAAATATTGTATTATAGACTAGATTATCCTAATCCTGAAACCTAAAAAAAAAAATCTAAAAGAGCATGGGAGAGAAATTTTCTCGAAGGGTGGTTCTTGAAATCACAACGGCCGGTATATATACGAAAATCTTGACAGGTTTGGCAATTTATTAACAAAACGACGAAAAGAACGACTGTTATTTACAATTCAAATCGAAAGTTCCGAGCATTTGACGCGTGTACCCCTTAAGGTCCCTAGATCGGAAGTTGGACAAGAGGATGTGAACGAGGCCACGTGGAATGGATCGCATTACAATTTTTTTATACCGCGAGGGTGGAAAACCGATGCCGCTAAAGTTGCGAAAATGAGTGCCGCGAGAATCCTACAACAATGGACACCTCGAAATTCACTAACTGAGATTAGCAATCACATCATAGAGATTCGACCGCAAAGAAAAAAGCAAACCCTACGCACTGACTCGACTTTTTCATACGAGTGAAAATAAAAGGAATAAACCAAATAAAACCAACAAAATGATACTCAAAAGAAAAAAAAAAGAAAACGGATAGGCCAAGCGAGGCAATGGATCCGAACGGAGCAAAGTCTACGAGGTCCGAAATCCAAGCCCGACATTGCGTCGCTCGCCGATATTATAAAAAGGTTACCTTGGACATCTTTCGTTTGATTCTAGCTCTCAGTTTAGAATTAATTCCAATCCTTTGATATCGGATTTCCGTTTCATAATAATTCCAGTCCTTTCAAAATAGATCCCAGTTTAAATGCAATGATATAACGGAAGCGTAACGCTTCGAGTTCCACGGAAACAATCCAGAGGAACGTGGCACGTGTTGCCAATCGAAGACCAAGAACGTAAGTGAACGTCCTCATGCGACGCACCAAGACCGTGAACTCTAAAGGCTCTTTTATACCTTCCGTCAATCAGTCGTCGATCAACCAATGTATCGAAATATCCATTCACACCTCCGCAAAATTCAGTGAAATCTAGTAATATTTTAATAAACTTTCAGTGAGTTTTAGAATATAACTAAACTATTACTAGATTAAACTGAATTTTCCGAAGGTGTGAATGGATATTCCGATGTGTTTGTCGGTCGACGACTGAATGACGGAAGGTGTAAAAGAGCCTTAAGGGTGCTCGCATGAAGGCGTATCAAAGAAGGCGTACAAACCTCGAGTCAGCGCAACTATCGGTAGAACTATGAACTAAAGTTTCATCGTTGACTAAAGGTGTGACAATATTCCCTGACAATATTCGCGGAACATTAACATAAATCCTATCGGCATACCTAAAATCACGATTTCTACGCTAAATACTAAAACTTACATCGGAAATCTAAGTGCTACCGAGTTTCAGCTACAGCGCGCCTCGCAGGCGAACTACGAACTAAATGGTCACTAGCAAAGATTATAAACTATTTGCCGCAAGTGAATAGTAACAATGTACAATTTCTCATAAATAACTTTTGATCTAAACATAGATCACCAACATTCATGAAACTTTGACAAGAGAAGGTTTCAGGAATCTTGGAATGTTTCCAACTACAGTTTGGCGGGAAAATTCAAAAATAAGAAATGAAAACGGAACATCGCATGAGGCCAGTTAACTAAATTCACGCGGACCTAGGCTTGTGGGTTTATAATAATTATGTCATGACGCGCCAATAAACTAACCTCGACCAGACGCAAGCGCGCATGCGCATAAACTTAAATGAGACCCTTCGCGCATTTCGAACTTTTTGTCTGATGAAACCTTTTATAGGTACTTGAATACTTTTATGCTAGATGAAAGGTTCCATGGAGACATAACCCTAACTAAATTCTAGGTTAACAATCTTCGTAAGTTACCGGATTTACATTTTCCAACAATTGTTACTCGGTAGTCTTTCCCTGCACGGTCGAATTTCGAAGTTGGAGCCCAATTGGTGGCCCAGCCAATGACCGTTGAAACCGCTCTTGTCAAATTTCCGGTCAGAAGACGTAAACTCCCTCAAGATGGCGTCACCTACGTAACCATTCCAGCGTACCAGAACCTTGGTAATCCTCTGACATAGCGGCTCAGCCCTGGTTGTCATGCAGTCGTTAGCTTGTATCGTGTATGATGGATGGCACATCGGATGTCGAGGAATATACCGCTGCATAGTGGAAGATGGCGATCGGAAACGAGATCACTACTGAATTTTCGGGCCCCGCCATCTTGTATTGTGATCGGGACGATGGCGGCGTAGAGTAATGAAACCATGATTGGTGGCGGATCTCTGACTCAGGGTGCGTTGACTAACTCGAAGGAACCCTCTGCTGCACCTAGCCACCCTTGGCTTTCTTGAACTTGATGTTCTAGTGACGTCACGCCTTGGTGACATGGCGCTCAAGGACTGGTGGGGATGACGGCCGATACTGTGCTAGTTATATGGAGCGTTCATGGCCCGCCATATTGGATCGAAGCCGGTTACCATGGGAACGTGGGACGCTTGGAATACGGTTAGTGGTAAGTGTTTATCCAGGGTGCGTTAGTAGGCGCTGGTGACTTCTTATACGACGACCGCTCTCTGACTACCATGGTGTTGTTGTTGTTGAACTCAATTTGACAGATGGATGTTATTTAACATGAAAACATACAAATATCGGAAGGTAAATAATCATGAATTACAGTTTCTGATTAACGCTCTTGGCCGAGGTGACTTTCGCTCTTGGTCGGTGGATTGAGAAAAAAAACTATTTTCAAACCCCTGGCTCGGGAATTCAAAATTTAAGTGACGGGTAAGTCGAAATTTACCCTGTAACAGTATACACGAAAAGGTATTTAAAGGAAAAGGATGGAATAAAATGGTCAATGTACGAAGACAAGTAAGAACAATCAGATAAGAAACTGCAAATATATAAACCGGCCCTTTTCAGGGCCAAGTGATGTGCAAGACCGATCGTTCAACCTCCTAGTGGTGCAAATTGGGTAACGCTAATGGCGACGGCACATAAACACAGAAATCAATGCTATATCTTCTGGATACTTTTATTAGCACTACAAAATGTATGGCAGCTTGAATCCGAAATCAGCGACCCCGAAAACCCTTTATTGCATATGCAACTCGTACTTTTATGAAACAAAATGATTTTTATACATTTCAGCGGCCATATTGGATTCGCCATATTGACCTTTTTCAAACTGATTGAAGAGATTATATTCAGCAGTTTTTTTCTTGTGGCGGCCATTGTTGGTCCGCCATTTTGGAAATCATAAAGTACCATACGGCACTAAAGAGTAGAAGCTTCGACGAAAATTTGAAGCCCTATAGGGTCCATTTATCTCAAAAATTAAAGTGTGAGGCGGGGCTGGCTGATTTCACGGAGAATGCCCCATATATATATAAACATATATATACTTCGGTTTCGGTTTCGATTCCTTTGGCATAGAACCGAAGGGCCTATGACGAAGCCACAGAACGCGACCTCGGGTTGTAGACAGAGGGTCCCTGTACCAAGGGTTTCTGCTGAATATGATTACAATAATTAATAAGCAGTCGCGAACAATTGTCCAGGGATGGTCCCGATGGAATAACCCCTAAGCGAAGGCGTAAGAACCGTGCCGAAAGCTGAATGGCACCTGGGTGAGGTGTCTTTAACGGTGACCCTGGGATACCGGGCGACCTCTCAGAGTATCAGCATTATCCTTGCACGCGGGGCTCTACAAGGATGGACGAACCTTTTCCCTAGCTGCTCGTGGGAACAACAATGAAACCACCAAGAAACCAAAATGTTGTAGATGTGGTTCAAAACGTTCGAACCCGCAGAGCACCCGACAATGAGTCGGCAAACAATGCCGATCATCCTAGAGTTCGGGGTGCTGAAAATAATTTAGATGGAAACACGATGACGAACCGGTGGAACGCCCACATTGAGTTGACGGATCAACTTAAGAATGACGTGCTAGACTGCTACGATGCCAGCATTATCCCTGTTCGCTGAGCTTTAGCACGTTTCGCATCAGTCTTTGCGAAATCCAGCCGACTACCTTCGAAAAAATGGGTATGTACACGGAGCGCTTCCTCAACCGCTGCTTGATCAAGCTGCAGCCGAAGATGGAGCGACATTAAGACCAACCGCAGAAAGTCGGCATCTTTCGAAAGATGATTGCAATTTCAGTACAAGGAGGAACATCAACATCCAAGTTCCTCCTAAGCCCCACAATCTGGCTGAAATGGATGCCTCCATTCGTGGAGATATCTCGCTGCGAGAACTTTCGCTTATTCAAATCGAAGGCTAAAAGCGACGTTGGATCAAAAGACCAAAAGATGCTTGCATCAACTAAACAAGAAAATTGGATGGGCAAGACAGGATCTTGAATCACACACTAAACAAGTCAAAGCTGCTGACAATCAAGCAGCATATTGTTGACAAAATACGGCTGTTATCTGACGCAAGGGGGAGAGGGAGAGATGGATCAGGGAGAATCAACAGTTTCTCGCTGACCCATCGTGCCTCTTCAGCGATTTCCCTGTTTCTGTAAAAAATCCACCCAAGCCCAAGGAGGTAGAAACTTTTTGGAGAGAGGTATACAAAATCCCGAAAACACTGGAGTTGAAAGAAGATACTGAAAATATCATCCGCTTCAAGGAGTTTTGCGACAACCTTATGAAATCTGAGAAGGAATGTCCATCAGTCACTGCTGAAGAGGTGAAAAAAAATACTTAGAGGCATGAAGAACTTTTCCGCTGCTGGACCAGATTGTATCAAGAATTTTCGGTGGAAGAAGTTTAATTTTATACGCCAACATTTGGCCCGCATATTCACCTCATATTTAAAGTCGTAGACGCCCATTCGGCAGTGGCTTGTATTAGGACGCACTATACTCCTTCCGACAAAAAGGCAATTTGTCCAACCCAGAGAATTACAGGCCAATAACTTGTTTGAACACACTGTAAAAGATCTTTACAGCTGTCCTAAACAACAGGATTGTTCAACGAATTGAGCCTGTATGGCGAGAGATGTACGAACAACGTGGCTCGAAAAAAGGTGTAGCAGGCTGTCGAGAGAACCTGCTGATTGACAGGTGTGTCTGTAAAGACGCTGCAGCCCATCAGCGCGTCCTGTCAATGGCCTGGAGTGACTACCGGAAAGCTTTCGCTTCAACCTCTCATAGACTTATCATCTGTCTGTTGGAAAGCTTGAAGGTACATCCACACATAGTGAGATGCATAGAGAGATTAATGCCTCTTTGGAAAACTAGATTTATTATCTCATCTAGAAATTATCGTCTGATAGCGAACGTCACCTTATAGAGGGGCGTCTTTCAAGTTGATACCATGAGCTCTTTGCTTTTCGCATCCCACTTCTGCCTCTATCTCTCGCACTACGAAATTTTCATGGATGCCTCTGTGGCGACACTAATCAGCGATTCCCCAATCCACTACCCCCGTGCATAAAGTCTGGCAATGTTGATCATAGAAAAACCATTTTAACCAAGAGAAACAAAAAAAAAAACGAGAAAATCGTCTTTCTCTTCACTGTTGGCATTAACATAAAAGTTTAAACAAATAACAATTAAAAAATCAGGCCCCATAAATCTCTTTCGAATTAAATGCTGAATTTTCCTATGAAAAAAAGTCCAAAATCGGTTAAAAATTTTATATGGATGACCTGAAGATATATGCCTCTGGTAAAAGCAAACTTCAATCTGCTAGGAATATCGTCAAGAACTACACAGGAGAGATTGGAATGGACTTTGGTTTGGACAAGTGTGCTAAAATTCATCTGAAGAAAGGAATGATTACTGGCGTTCCCAAGGGCCCTGCGCTTGTGGATATAAGTGTTATTAGACATATAACACAGGAAAGACCTATACATACCTGGTCGTGCCTCAAAGCCGCATTCAGGACGTAACATTAGTGAAGAAGTCTCTCCGAAGCACATACAAGCATCTGCTTTGACAGATTTGGTCTTCCAATCTATCGGCGTTGAACAAGGTATCTGCGACTAACATGCTTTCCGTCCCGGTTCTACTCTAGGCGTTTGGGGTGGTTCAATGGACGAAGAACGAGCTTAAGGCCCTTGATGTCACCACACGTAAGATCATGCATATGCATAAAAGCTTGCATATCAGTTCGTCAGTTCCGCGGTTATACATTTCACGCTGTCAAGGCGGACGCGGACTTCTAAATCTGCAGTGTCTTCATAACCGAATTTTTCTAAGTACAGCTTACATCGTTGCTAATGGCAGAGATCCGCTTCTAAAAATGGTCAGGAATCACGAGATGATTGGCAGAGGAGCATTCCTTTACAAAGCTGCGGAGCAAGCGGCCCACACCCTTGCCCTGAATTTTAACATCAGAAGTGAGGAAAGTGCATTACTCCAACTAGATGCTTCACGTCTAAAAGCCGAAGGAAAGAAAGCAGAGCTTGGAGAATTTCACCAAGAGCTATCCGAAAAGCATATGCACGGAAACTTTTACAGAATTGTAGAAAAGCAGACCTTGTCGAAGGAGCAAACTTTTGCGTTCCTCAAATCATCAGGGCTCAATTCAGGTACAGAGGGTTTTATTTTTGCATGCCAGGACGGTGTCATTTCCACCTTGGCATACCGTACCCGCATTTTATCTCAAGAAGTTCCCAGTGATAGGTGCAGAGCGTGTCATGCACACGCTGAGTACCTAGAACACATACTATCAGGGTGTCCGACCCACGCAGGAACGACGTACATCTATATACATAATGTGGCCCTAAGAGTACTTTATTACCATCTTTGTCACTCTTACGGTGTTGGTCGTGACCCTGCGCTGCCGAACGCTCCAAGGGATATAGAGTCAATTGGCCGAAACGATATGTGCCAAATTTTCTGGAACTACGATTTTCGGGCAGCAGTCTCCGTTGCTCACTCGAGACCTGACATTGTTCTTCAAGACTTCGAGAAATGAACTATATTCGTGATCGAATTCTCGGCTCCGTCTGCATACAACATCACTGCAAAGGAGAAAGAAAAGGAGAAGAGGTATCAAGACCTTAAGAGAGAGCTGCAATGACTGTACCCAAAGTATTTGGTACGAGTAATTGTCCTTGTGATTGGTGCTTTCGGAGGTGCGAAACTATCACTGGTTCGTAAGCTTAAAGCCATACCTGCGTGCCAAAAATATACCAAGGCACTAGTGAAATGGATGCAGAAAGCTGTCATCCTCGGGTCGCTTCGTGTCCTCAAGACACACGAGGGTTTCGCCGGCCTGTTGTTGCGATTTCGTCGTGCCCCATGACCACCCATCTCACGGATTTGAGACGTGGCCATAGGTGTGATTTACCGCGGTTCTACTGGGGGCTATTGATATTTTTTAGATGGCGGTTGCTCTTAGTGGGACCCTGCGGTGGTTGTTTAACAATTTTTTTAAATTATATATCGAACCGAAGGGCCTATGACAAAGCCACCGAATGCATCCTTGAGTGGCGGATACAGGGTCTCTCTGCCACGGGTTTCTGCTGAATATGGTTACAATAATTAATGAGCAGTCGCGGACAATTGTCCAGGGATTGTCCCGAAAGAATAACTCCTAAGCGAAGGCCGAAAGCTGAATGGCACCTGGGTGAGGTGTCTCAAACGGTGATTCTGGGATACCGTGCGACTTCTCAGAGTATACAGCCTTATCCTTGCATGCAGGGCTCTACAAGGATGGACGAACCCTTTTTCCTAGCTGCTCGTGGGAGCAACAATGACAACACCAAACATAGTTGAAGGGTGGATATTCAAAGTCGTATAACCACCAATTTAAGAAAAAAAATATTTTTTCATTCGAAACTCTAAGCTGATGCCGTCATTTCAGCGACAAGAGCAAGTCAGAATTCGCAATAGTTTTATTGTGAGAATTTTTCGAACATTGCATTTCGGTAACTAACGGCCTAAAAATGCGAGCGTTTTTCCGCTCTCCCGTAAAAAATTGGAAATGGCGGTTATACGACTTTGCATATCCACCCTTTAGTTGTAGTAAGTGCGGTTCAAAACAATCGAACGCGCGGGGCTCCCGACAATGGGTCGGACAACAATGCCGACAACCCTAGAGTTGGGAGAGCCAATCAAGACGGAGTCAACGCGATTGACAGGCGGAATCTTGTTACTTTTGAGTGGACGGATCGACTCAATGACAGCCTGATAGAGTTCTACGATACCAGTATGGTTCCTTAACGAGAAGGTTACATAGTACGAATGCATGCTCTGTGGTGCGAGAAACACCCAGAGCTCTCGTACTTTTCGCATTAACGTCTGCGAAACCATGCCGAACAACTCCGAAAAAGGGTTTATATGAGCGTAGCGCCTACTCTACCGCAGCCAGAAAAGGCCGGGTATAGAGAAAAAAAGGCGATACTGAGACCAACCGCGAACAGGCATCCAGTAGAGGAAGAACGATGATTCAGGACCCGGAGAAACATCAACATTCAGGTTTCTTCCAAGCCCAAAGATCTGACTGGACTGGATAATGAGCTTCGTGGAGATTTCTCCGAAGAATCCAAACTCTGGCCTATCAATTGTGGTGTGTGCAATGCAGTAAGAACTTTGGCAGGTGTGAGCCGTAAAAAAAACCAACGGTTGATCATAAGACCAAAAGACGAATGCATCAACTCAGCACAAAGATAGGCTGAGCAAGACAGTACGCGTCCCGTATTCAGTGTGTGATTGACTACATAACATCTGGTAAGACTTTCACTGTGAAAGTTTGACAGTTCGCTCGTGAACTGTGAATCCGTCGTCACACAATCAACAAGTCAAAGCTACTAACCCTCATGCCGCCCAAACCAGAGGGGGTCGAAACATTCTGGAGAGAAGTCTACGAACTCCAACATCCACTCGAAGAAAGGCGTAGCAGGATGTCGGAAGAACCTGCTCATCGATAGATGTGTCTGTAAAGAAGCAGCATCCTATCAACTATCTCTATCGATGGCCTGGATTGATTACCGAAAAGGTTTTGATTCAACCTCCCATAGACTTATCATCTGTCTGTTGGAAAGCTTTAAGGTTCATCCACACATCGTGAGGTACATAGAGAGATTAATCCCGCTTTGGAAAACCACATTTACTATCTCATCTGGAAAACATCATGTGATCACTAACAGTATCACCTTTCAGAGAGGTGTGTTCCAGGGCGACAGCATGAGCCCTCTCCTCTTTTGCCTCACATTATTGCCACTATCTCTCGCAATTCGCCATACCGAAGGGTACCTCTGCGGCAAACCTGGAAATCGAAAGCATGAGGTCACTCATGTATTTTACATGGATGATCTTAAATTCTATGCTAGAAATCAAAAGAAACAACATCGAGCTCTAAAAATTGTCAAGGAGTACACTCAAGAGATTGGAATAGAGTTCGGGTTAAAGAAATGCGCCCAGGTTAATTTGAAGAAAGGAAAACTTAACGGCATCCCCAAAGATCCTGAGCTCGTTGACAAAAGCGCTATACGACACCTTTGTGCTGGAGAAACCTATACATACATGGGCGCGCCACAGAGCCGCATTCAGGACGTAACATCTATGAAGGATACTTTCCGATGCAGATACAAACGTCTCATCTGACAGATACGGTCTTGCGAACTGTCGGCGAGGAACAAAGTATCTGCGACGAACACGCTTGCCACCACAGTAGTAATCTATTCATTTGGAGTAGTTCCATAGACGAAGGACGAGCTCAGACCCCTCGATATCGGGTCCCGAAAGGTTATGAGTATGAACAAAAGCATGCACCTTAAGTCTTCTATTTCACGACTTTACATCTCGCGCCGTGAATGTAGTCGTGGAATACTGAATCTTAAATGTCTTCACAACAGGATTATTCTGGGTACAGCACATATAGTTGCGAATGGACAAGACCCTCTCCTTAAAATGGTCAGGAAACACGAAGAAGTAGGCAAAGGGGCGTTTCTCTACAAAGCAGCGGAGGAGGCGGCTGAAACACTCGGGCTTGCCTTCAATATCAGGGATGAGCCAAATGCACAAATCTTATCCATCTTGAATACTTACTGCTAAAGGTCTGGATTAAGAAATCACAGAAGAAAAACTTCCGCGAACAGCTCCTTGACAAGAGGATGCACGGCATGTTCCACATAAATGTGGAAGATCAGTCGATGTCGTATGAGCTGATTTTTGCTTATCTTAGTTCAACCGAATTGAAGTCGGGCACGGAGGCCTTCATTTTGGCATGTCAAGATGGTGTCGTTTCCACTCTAACATACCGTCGCCAGATTTTGAACCTCGACATTCCCGATGATGGCTGCAGAGCGTGTAATGAACACCCCGAGCATATTGGACACATACCATATAGTTGTCCAACTCATGCGGGAACAACCTACATCCAAAGGCACTAAGAGTGCTTTATTACCATCTCTGTCACTCTTACGGCATTAGCCCAAATACCTCTCCGCTAAACGCTCTTAGAGACATTGAGTCAATTGTCGAAAATGAGAAGTGCCGCATATACTGGAACTTCATATTCTCGACAATTGTTTCTGTTACGCACTCGAGACCTGACATAGTTCTTCAAGACTTTGAGAAACGAACCATGTTCGTTATCGAATTTTCTGCACCAGCTGACAAAAACGTCCCAGCGAATGAGAAATAAAAGAAAGAGAGGTGTAAAGACCTTATAAGAGACACTTGCCGGGAAAATGCAGAAGGCAGTCGTCCTTGGGTCGCTCTGTGTCCTCGGGGTGCACGAGACTTTCGCCGGGTAATCGTATTGAATTCGCGCAGACTTCAACCACCCATCTCACGGTCGTGAGACGTGGTTACAGCTAAAATTTTACCGCGATTTTGCTGGGAGCGGGTGCAATTTTGATTAGCACTCGCTTCCGGCGAAATCCTGCGGTTGTCCTTATGACAGACTTTTATATATTGAAAAAAGAGTTAAACAACCACTGCAGGGTCCCACTAAGAGCAACTGCCATCTAAAAAATGTCAATAGCCCCCAGTAGAACCGCGGTAAAACACACCTATGGCCACGTTTCACAATCGTGATATGGGTGGTCATGTATATATGTATATATATATATAGTTAAAAGTTTGTCATAAGGGCAACCGCATGATTTCGCTGGGAGCGGGTGCTAATCTGAAAAACTGCACCCGCTCCCAGCGAAATCGCGGTGAAATTTCAGCTGTAACCACGTCTCACGACCGTGAGATGGGTGGCTACAGTCTACGCGAATTCAATACGATGATCCAGCGAAAGTCTCGTGCACCCATAGGACACGGAGCGACCCAAGGACGACCGCCTTCTGCATTCTCCCTGCAAGTGTCTCAGCATTTTGTTGACACGCAGGGATGGTTTTCCGGCTATTAACAAGTGAAACCTTGGCACCTCCAAGAGCGCCATTGATCAGGACGATAAGCTTAACAGAATATTCCGGGTATAACCGTCGCAACTCCCTCATGAGGTCTTTATACCTTTCTTTCTTTTCTTTCTCCTTCGCTGTGACGTTTTTGTCCGCTGGTGCCGAAAATTCGATAACGAACATGGTTCGTTTCTCGAAGTCAAGAAGAACCATGTCAGGCCTTGAGTGAGCAACAGAAACAATTGTCAAGAATATGAAGTTCCAGTATATGCGGCACTTCTCATTTTCGACAATTGACTCTATTTCTCTAGGGGCGTTCAGCAGAGCGGTATTTGGGCTAATGCCGTAAGAGTGACAGAGATGGTAATAAAGCACTCTCAGTGCCGCATTGTGCCTTTGGATGTAGGTTGTTCCCGCATGAGCTGGACAACTAGATAGTATGTGTCCTAGATGCTCGGGGTGTTCATGACACGCTCTGCAGCTATCATCGGGAATATATTGGCTCAAAATGTGGCGACGGTATGCTAGAGTGGAAATGACACCATCCTGACATGCCACAATGAAGCCCTCTGTGCCCGACTTAAGGTGCATGCTTTTGTTCATGTGCATAACCTTTCGGGACCCGACATCGAGGGATCTGAGCTCGTCCTTCGTCCATGGAACTACTCCAAATGAATAGAGTACTACTGGGACGGCAAGCATGTTCGTTGCAAATACTTTTTTCCTCGCCGACAGTTCGGAAGACCATATCTGTCCGAGGAGACGTTTATATCTGCATCGGAGAGTATCCTTTATAGATGTTACGTCCTGAATGCGGCTTTGTGGCAAGCCCAGGTATGTATAGGTCTCTCCAGCGCAAAGGTGTCGTATAGCGCTTCTGTCAACGAGTTCAGGATCTTCGGGGATGCCGTTAAGTTTTCCTTTCTTCAAATTAACCTTGGCGCATTTCTCTAGCCCGAACTCCATTCCAATCTCTTGAGTGTACTTTGTGACAATTTTTAGAGCTAGATGTAGTTTCTCTTGATTTCTAGCATAGAGCTTAAGAACATCCATGTAAAATACATGAGTTACCTTATGCTTTCGATTTCCACGTTTGCCGCAGAGGTACCCTTCGAAATCGCGAAGTGCGAGAGACAGTGGCAAAAATGTGAGGCAAAAGAGGAGAGGGCTCATGGTGTCGCCCTGAAAAACACCTCTCTGAGAGGTGATACTGTTAGTAATCACACGATATTTTCCAGATAAGATGGTAAATCTGGTTTTCCAACGCGGCATTAATCTCTCTATGCATCTCACGATGTGTGGATGAACCTTTAAGCTTTCCAACAGACAGATGATAAGTCTATGGGAGGTTGAATCAAAAGCTTTTCGGTAATCTATCCAGGCCATCGATAGAGATCGTTGATACGATGCTGCATCTTTACAGACACATCTATCGATGAGCAGGTTCTCCCGACATCCTGCTACGCCTTTCTTCGAGCCACGTTGTTCATACATCTCTCGCCAGACAGATTCAATTGTCCGAAGAATCCTATCATTTAGGATGGCTGTGAAGATCTTATACAGTGTGTTCAGACAAGTTATTGGCCTGTAATTGTTAGGATCAGCTAAGTTGCCCGTCTTAGGCAGGAGCACTGTGCGCCCTATATATAATTGAAAAAAAAAGTTGAACAATCACCGCAGGGTACCACTAGGAGCAACTGCCATCTAAAAAGAAAATGTCAATAGCCCCCAGTAGAACCGCGGTAAAATACACCTATGGCCACGTCTCAAATCCGTGAGATGGGTGGTCATGGGGCACGACGAAATCGCAACAACAGGCCGGCGAAACCCTCGTGTGTCTTGAGGACACGAAGCGACCCGAGGATGACAGCTTTCTGCATCCATCTCGCAAGTGCCTTGGCATATTTTTGGCACGCGGTTATGGCTTTGAAGTTACGAACCAGTGATAATTTAGCACCTCCGAGAGCACCTGTCACAAGCACAATTACTCGTACCGAATATTTTGGGTACAGTCGCTGCAGCTCTCTTTTAAAGTCTTGATACCTCTCCTCTTTTTCTTTCTCCTTTGCAGTGATGTTGTATTCGGACGGAGCCGAGAATTCGATCACGAATATCGTTCGTTTCTCGAAGTCTTGGAGAATAATGTCAGGCCTCGAGTGCGCAACGGCGACTGCTGCCCGAAAATCGTAGTTCCAGAAAATCTGGCACTTCTCGTTTCGGACAATTGACTCTATATCCCTTGGAGCATTCGGCAGGGCAGGGTCGCGACCAACACCGTAAGAGCGACAAAGGTGGTAATAAAGTACTCTTAGGGCCGCATTATGTCTATACATATACGTTGTTCCTGCGTGGGTCGGACACCCCGATAGTATGTGTTCTAGGTACTCAGCGTGTGCATTACACGCTCTGCACCTATCACTGGGAACTTCTTGACATAAAGTGCGGGCGCGGTATGCTAAGGTTAAAATTACACCGTCCTGGTATGCGAAAATAAAGCCCTCTGTACCTGAATTGAGCCCTGATGATTTGAGGAAAGCAAAAGTTTGCTCCTTTGACAAGGACTGTTTTTCTACATTTCTGTGAAAGTTTCCGTGCATATGCTTGTCGAGTAGCTCTTGGTGAAATTTACTAACCTCTGCTTTCTTTACTTCGGCTTTTAGACCTGAAGCTTCTGATGTTGAAATTCAGGCCAAGGGTCTCGGCAGCTTGCTCCGCGGCTTTGTAAAGGAACGCTCCTTCGCCAATCATCTCGTGGTTTCTGACCATCTTTAGGAGAGGATCTCTGCCATTCGCAACGATGTAAGCTGTACTTAAAACAATTCGGTTATGTAGACATTGGAGATTCAGAAGTCCGCGTCCGCCTTGACGGCGTGAAATGTATAATCGTGGAACTGACGAATTGATATGCAAGCTTTTATGCATATGCATGATCTTACGCGTGGTGACATCAAGGGCCTTAAGCTCGTTCTTCGTCCATTGAACCACCCCAAACGAGTAGAGTAGAACCGGGACGGCAAGCATGTTAGTCGCAGATACCTTGTTCAACGCCGACAGATTGGAAGACCAAATCTGTCGAAGAAGATGCTGTTATCTGCTTCGGAGAGACTCCTTCACTGATGTTACGTCCTGAATGCGGCTTTGAGGCACGCCCAGGTATGTATAGGTCTCTCCAGTGTTAAGATGTCTAATAACACTTATATCCAGAAGCTCAGGGTCCTTGGGAACGCCAGTAATCTTTCCTTTCTTCAAATAAATTTTGGTCCATATAAGATACATGAGTGACCTTATGCTCACGCTGATTAGTGTTGCCACAGAGGTATCCAGGAGAATTTCGTAGTGCGAGAGATAGAGGCAGAAGTGTGATGCAAAAAAGCAAAGGGCTCATACTATCCCCTTGAAAGACAGATGATAAGTCTATGAGAGGTTGAATCGAAAGCTTTCCGGTAGTCAATCCAGGCCATTGACAGGACGCGCTGATGGGCGGCAGCGTCTTTACAGACACACCTGTCAATTAGCAGGTTCTCTCGACAGCCTCCTAAACCTTTTTTCGAGCCTCGTTGTTCGTACATCTCTCGCCATACAGGCTCAATTTGTCAAACGATCCTGTTGTTTAGGACAGCTGTAAAGATCTTATACAGTGTGTTTAAACAAATGATTGGCCTGTAATTCTCTGGTCTGGACAAGTTGCCTTTTTTCGGTAGGAGTACAGTGCGTCCTAACACCAGCCACTGCGGAATGGGCGTCTCCGATTTTAAATATGAGGTGAATATGCGGGCCAAATGTTGGTGTATAGAAGTAAACTTCTTCCACCAAAAGTTCTTGATACAATCTGGTCCAGCACCGGAAAAGTTCTTCGTGCCTCTAAGTGCTGTTTTCACCTCTTCGGCAGTGACTTATGAGGCTGTCGCAAAACTCCTTGAAGCGGATGATACTGTAAGTATATTCTTTCAATTCTAGTGTTTTCGGGATCTTGTACACCTCTCTCCAAAAAGTCTCTACCTCTACCTCCCTCTACCTCTACCTCCCTGTTCCATCCCTCCCTCTTCTGTATCCTCCTCCTTGCGTCAGATAACAGCCTTATTTTGTCAACAATATGCTGCTTGATTGTCAGCAGCTTTGACTTGTTCAGTGTGTGATTCAAGGTCCTTAGTTCTTGGGCGAACTTTTGAACCCTTTCCGTGAACGGTCTACCAGATGTTATGTACTCAATCACACATTGAACACGGGACGCATTCTGTCTTGCCCATCCAATTTTCTTGTTCAGTTGATGCAAGCGTCTTTTTGTCTTTTGATCCATCGTCGGCTTCAGCCTCCGATTTGAATCAGCCAAAGCTCTCGCAGCACCATAAACCGAGCAATTGATGGTCCAGAGGTCGCACTCTTGCGAGATATCTCCACGAAGGGAGGCATCCATTTCAGCCGGATCTTGGGGCTTAAGAGGAAGTTGCATGTTGATGTTCCTCCTTGTACTGAAATTGCGATCGTCTACCAGAAGGTGCCTGCTTTCTGCGGTTGGTCTTAATGTCGTTTCATCTTCGTCTGCAGCTTGTTCAAGCAGCGGTTGAGGAAGCGCTCCGCGTACATATCCATTTTTTCGGAGGTAGTCGGCTTGATTTCGCAAAGACTGATGCGAAACGCATTGAAGCTCTGGGTGTTTCTGGCACCACAGAGTATGCATAGGCGCCATAAAGCCTCCGCGAACAGGGATAATACTGGCATCGTAGCAGTCTAGCACGTCATTCTTAAGTTGATCCGTCCACTGAATGTGGGCGTTTCGCCGGTTCGTCGTCGTGTTCCCATCTAAATTATTTTCAGCACCCCGAACTCTAGGATGATCGGTATTGTTTGCCGATCCATTGTCGGGTGCTCTGCGCGTTCGATCGTTTTGAAC
>CAKNXH010060525.1:180156-206554 GCA_932178445.1 Andricus quercusramuli | reverse complement strand
ATATATACGTGAAACCTGGATAATCCAAAGTGCATCGGGATCGAAAAAACTTCGAATTATTGAGAATTCGAATTATCGAGACTAATAGTATAAACGTATATAAAGCGTTCTTACGTTTATAATATAGCCTAATCGAACGTAAGAATTGTGATAGGGGGATGAGAATCAGGGAAAGGGAAAATGAGGTTATCTTCAATTAAATTGATATCTATTATGAACAAGAATTGAATGAACAAGAAGTAATCCAACGTAAAAAAAATTTAGAGGTTCTAAAAAGGACCGTTTGGTATGCTGCAAATGTTAGATGTACATCACTTTGTTCAGAAACAAACCTACGAGCAATTGCTAAACCAAATTCAGCATCTCTGAATTTTGTTAATGGTGATGTTACATCCTGATCCTCGGCGTCATTCTCGTCATCAGATTTCAAAGGTTCTTCTTTCTTTACAATATCCAATATCTCACTGTTTGTAGGTTGATTAGCAATGATTAAATTTGTGTCTACATCCACAAAATCTTCAAAGGTTACATCCGTGAATCCCATTTTTCTTTGTAGATCATTCCACTCTTCAGAAGTACTATCCGCAGAATGTTCGTCCTCTTTCCAGCGGACACTGTTATATAACTGTGATGTAACAGTTCTAGGACGGAAAAGAATAGGTTCTGTAACAGGTTACGAACATACTTAGACCATGGTCCGAGTAATGTCGTCCCAAATTGGTTGTAGCAGTTCTATAACGCTATTACGTAACAGTGTCACGATGCTGTAAATTTGTTCTGTAATCGTTCCGTAGCAACTCTGGAACCGCGTCATATGTCAAAAAGTATTTTTAGAACCATTTAGGAACAGGGTTACAGAGGAACATTGTTCTGTAATAATGCCGTAACACATATGTCACAGTGTAACGATGTAAATTTGTACTGTAATCGTTCTGTAACAATTCCATAACAGTGTTACAAGGATATGTACACAAATGTTTTTTGTATTATGCTGTACTTAGCTTATATTTTAAATAACACAATTTCACGCAAGGTCCTCTATACTTATAATGGCACGCTTGAACCCGTTGAAAAATCGCACTCGCTGGGGATTCGAACCCTACCTGAACTACCTAACTCGAATGTACCTAGCCGATGCCTTAGCCGATTGCGCTATCGAACCGCTTAAACGTTCATGACAAAATCTCGTCCATGCTTTTTTGCTGAAAAGCCAGGGTAATCTCAGGCATATATTCACTAATTTTTTTTTAATTTCAGACATTGTCCCCTATTGTCGGCGTATTCTTACCCAGTTCAAGTAACTGACTGCGCCCGACCGCCACAGTAGGATGAAATCAAAAAACGAGGTTCAAAATAACTTGTACCAGGCAATTTTTAACCGATTTAGGATTTTTTAAAGAAAAATTCAGCCTTCAATTTTGAAGAGATTTATGTGGCCTGATTTTTTATTTTATTATTATTTTTTTTAACTTTTATGTTGATGCAAAGAATGAAGAAACAGTCGATTTTTTCGTTTCTTTTGTTCATCTTCTTTAAAAAAATTGTTCTATTACCAGCATTGCTAGTCTTTATGCTCGGGCGTAGTTGAAAGCAAAAAAATTATGACATTGTGAAGTTAATCGTTATAAACAAATTAACTTGACGAACAGTCTACAATATGGATTCTTCGTTTGCACAGTAAATTTCTGCGTTAAAATTACTTGCTTTTATCGGAAAAATATTACCCAATCATTAAAATTTGGCATCCGATATTTTTTATTAATTTTATATGCAAATTATATAAAATAATGCCTAGTGTGGACAATAAAGGCAGAAAGAAAAAAATTCCTAATTTTTCTTAAATGATTTCGCCAGTGAGGTTTAATGATGGAAAATTATTATTCAATATTTTTATTGATTTTGTGAAAAAATTATATAAACCAATACCTATTGTGGATGTCTAAAGGCAGAAAACATTCGTTTTTTGCAACCAGCCTCGAAGTATGTAGCCAGTGATGTAATTGTTTCGTAATTGTTGTTTCTTTCAATTTTCGTAATGTAGTTTTCTTAGGAATTGTTGAAGATGGAAATATGTAAATGTAGATTCCATTGATTAGTCGCGATCAAGTTTTAATTCCTAAGTCTCTAATCTGAAATAAGGGGCTCGAGAGCTTCAGGATCTAGAATACTATCACAATGATTCCAGTCCATTGTGGCCGCACTGGCCATTTGCTTACATAATTTGTTTAAGAAATTAATAACAAATATCGGATTAAAAATCACAGGCCACATAATTTGAGAAAAATGAGGAGAAAAAACGACTTCTTTCTACCTTTATATGTCCACACTGGGCATTTGTTCCTATAATTTGTTCATAAAATTAATGAAAAATATCAGATGATAATGTTCCATCAATAAATATCACTGGCGATATAATTTAAGGAAAATTAAGAGAAGAAACAAATTCTTTCTGCCTTTAAATGTCCATGCTAGACATTTGTTTATACAATTTGTTTATAGAATCAATAAAAAATATCGGACGTATTATTTTTTTGATCAAAGCAAGTAATGTTAACACCAAAATTTACTTTACAAACGAAAAATCCATAGTGTAGACTATTTGTTAAGTTAAATTGTTTATTACAATTGATTAAACAATGTCATAATTTTTTTTGCTGCCAACTACCCCCGTGCATAAAGTCTGGCAATGCTGATCATAGAAAAACAATTTAAACGAAGCAAAACAAAAAAAAAAGGAAAAATCGACTTTCTCTTCACTGTTAGCATTAGCATAAAAGTTGAAAGAAATAACAATTAAAAAATCAGGCCACATAAATCTCTTCAGAATTTAATGCTGCATTTTTCTAAGAAAAAAATTCAAAATCGGTTAAGAATTGCCAGCTACAAGTTATTTTGGACATCGTTTTTTGATTTCATCCCACTGTGGACTATCGGCACGAATCTGATCTAAGAGCGTTAAAGAACAGTATGCCCTTTATGTTCCATTTCTGTAACACGTGTGACATTCTAGTGACTGTCCTATAACAGTGACATTACAGAATTCCAGAACTGTAACATATCCTTACAGTTACAGCGTTACAGAAAAATGTGACCTTCATGTTCCGTTCTTGGAACAAGTGTGACATTCTAGTGACATAATAGTTCTACCACTCTGTTCTATATTAGTTACATAACAGAATTCTAAAACTGTTATATATCCTTAAAGTTACAGCGTTACAGAACAATGTGACCTTCATGTTCCGTTCTTGGAACACCTGTGACATTCTAGTGACATAACAGTTCCATCACTCTGTTCTATATTAGTTACATCACAGAATTCTAGAATTGTACATATCCTTACAGTAACAGCGTTACAGAACAATGTGACTTTTATGTTCCGTTCTTGGAACATGTGAGATATTCAAGTGACATAAGAGTTCCATCACTCTTTTCTATATTAGTTACGTCACAGAATTCTGGAACTGTTACATATCCTTTCAGTAATAGCGTTACAAAACAGTGTGACCCTTATGTTCTGTAATTGCTATGGCTGGGTTCTTGTATGGCAGAAGTTTCAAACTCAGCTTTCACGAAACCAGCTTTTCGATAGCAATTATCAATTGTTTTATTAGTGACGTCAACCGAAGCTCTGTTCAAGTCAGAAATGGCATCCAACAAACTCAAATCAGGCACCCCAATTTTCTCATCCGAAGCCTTGAGCAATCTTCTTATAATTCTCTTTTGGTAATTAAATGTAATGTTCTTGATGATTCCTTGATCCACCGGTTGCAATTTGGCAGTCAAATTCGGTGGTAAGTGAACCACCTTCACGGAGTTTCACGTTTCAACGTTTTTCAGACGTTTCACGCTTGAATCAAGACTTTTGGATGAGCTGGACAATTATACACAAATAGAAGAACTTTCCGATTTTCTCTAAGGAACTTGCGATCAATTTTATGAAGCCAGTCTTTATATACTGAACTCATTATCCAAGCTTTTTTATTTTTCTCGTAAAGTACTGGTAAGTCTTGACTCCCTTGAAACATCGTAGATTCTTTGATTTTCCTATTACCAATAACTTCCGTTTTTCTTTACCAGACATATTAGCGCAGAACGTAACAGTGATACGATCTTTGCTTTGCTATCCACCATGACAAGTACTTTCCTTAAATGTCATAGTTTTATCTGGTAAACATTTTTAAAATTGTCCCGTTTCATCTGCGTTGAAACTATCTTCTATTGCATAAGTTTCTATCAAACCAGGCAAAATGTCAGTGAGGAACTTTTCACTGTCTTCTTCCGAGACAGAAGCACTTTCGCCACTTAATGCCCTGTACACAATTCCATTCCGTTTTTTGAACTTTTCTAGCCACCCTGAGCTAGCTTTGAAATCCTTGTGTCCTATGTGAGATGCAAAAAATTCAGCTTTCTCTTGCACTATAGGACCAGATAAGGGAAAATTCTGGTTTCGAGCGGATTTCATCCATTCCACCATCGATGTTTTCAACAGTGTGAAGCGAGATGTCTTAATGCGCTTTCGATCCGGTTGGAAACGTGAATTATCATCAGCAGCCAAAATCTTCTCCTTGTTTTTAATAATAGAAGACAGAGAGTTAGCGGGTATTCCGAAATCAGCAGCAATATCCTTCTTCCTTTTAACTCCTTTCTCGACACATGGAATGAGTTTTACTTTCTCACTCAAAGATAGTGTTTTATACTTTTTCTTCAAATTCTCGGAAGTGTTGAGGTCTGAGTTCTATTTAACACAGAACTACACGATTACACAGCCTTCATTTATATTAGCAGCCCCACCCTTGTCACGCGCGCCAACCCTCACTGCTCAAAACGGAACCAATCACATGCAATCGCCTAGGTTATAAATATATGAGTTTCTCAAAGTATGCTAGTTAATCACTGCCGTACTTCGAATTAGAGAAGTTATCATCCCTCAGAAATTTTACTGTCAGAAAACAATTATTCCAACTAGCATGAGAAAGGACTGTTTATTTTGACCCAGTTATCGCGGACAATAACCAAAATTTCCAGGGTGGGGTTGTTACGAACCGTCCTGGTACGCAATTAAATTTTGTATTCAACCTATTCAAAATTGAATTCAACTCTCCAGGAATATATATGCAACGTAAGCATTATTAAAACATGAGCTAGCATGAACATTCCTTCACACATGCAAATAACTTGGAATAAGATAGGAAGACGTAAGAACTAGAGAGAATGAATGAGAGAAGACGACAATACGGATCATTGCAAGGAGCGTACTCATACGGACACCGTTTGACGCTTCTACCTATGGACTACTACACCTAACGATTTGCTCGCAGTGCGAGTGCATTTCCTTATTGTCCAATGTCCTTCCTATGTAAACAAATAATTTATTTTGACAGCTGATCTGACCTATAATAATTAACCCTCAATAATAATATATAAATCACCCTTGCCTAATTAACAATTTCTTACTATTTTACGAAATATTTTCAAAGTCATAAACTGAAGATAATGGATAGTTATAAACTACAGAAACAAGTAAACTAAATTGAAAACAATTAATAACCGACACTCAGTCAAATTCAAATTATAATTTAAAAAATATTAAATACCGACCAGAAGTACTAAGCAATCCGGAAAAAACACGGTTCCTCTTGCCCGTCCGCACTCGATGCTTCTCTCTTGCAAATAAAGTGTGCCGGTAGCTATAAGTTAGGGTAACTTAAATGTGAAATTACTTTGTTTCCTTGATACCTTCGGAATTTTACCATATGTTCTTTATTTCATTCTCTTTTCATTTGAATAAATTACAATTAAGCTAGAGTCAGTGCGTTAGTTATTCAAAAAAAAAACCCCTTTTCATCATTAAGATTCAACGGCAGCAGGACAGCTGAAAAAGGAAACATCTTAAATTAATAAGATTGAGATGGGGGAGGGGGGAGGGGGGGGGTATATTTTAAAGATACTTTAAGACTTTTTTGAAAACTTCCATGGACTCGATGTTTTTCCAACGGTCAGATTCGGAGTGCGACGAAATCTCATCATGTGTCTCGGCCATTGTCGTTTTGACGAAAACAGATTTAGTTACGAATCTCTTCTTGAACGAGCAAGACGCGTCTCTCAAAATTGCCAAGAAAAAATGCCAAACATAAAATTATTCGAAAGTTTGATCGTTTGTCCTTTATTATTATTATAACATTAAACCATTTCCCTTTCAGAGTAGGCGTGACTTGCTCGGTTGGAAAATAGTGAATAGGTATATAGGTATAAAGTAGGTCGGTATATGGGTATAAGGTATATGGGTATATAGGTGTGAGGTATATATGTTTTAGATTGATCTGGAATTCTCGTGTTATTTATCTAAATGACACGTTCATTCTGCAACACTGCTCCGACCCAGGTTGCTGATCAATCTCTCTAGCGATCACCCCAAGTGAGGAGCCTCACAAGGTTGATATGCATGGTTCCCCACTTGGGCCCATTACTATCCTAGGTCTTTATTTCAGGCATCATTCACTCCACTGTTACTCTGTTTACAAACTATTTGTCGCCACACCTTTCTGTCCTGGCATACTACTCTAGCTTCCTTCACGTCCATGCATTTTTTCATGCAAGCTCTTATGTTTCTATGACTTCTTATGCCTCTTCGGATTAGTGTCTCATTCACAGATTCTAACCATTCTCTCGGCGGCCTACCTCTGGGCATTCCATATTTCAACTAGTGTCTCTCCTGTACCACATTCCTTGAGGATTGTCTCGTTTCGTACTTTGTCCATCAGTGTTTTCCCGCATATTATGCGCAGAGGTTTCATGCCGATCGCGTTGATTTTACTCCTGTCCTTTTCTTGACAGGTCCATGTCTCGCTACCGTATAGTACAGTCGGTACGAAAATAGAGTTATGTATGGCCATTTTAGCTTGTTTTGATATGTTTTTGTTTGTGAGGATGGACCCTGCTCTACCGATAACCTTCTTACCCTTATTTATGCGCCTATCTAACTCCCCATCTATTTTTCCGTCGCTAGTTAATAGGCCCTCCAGATATACGTACTTGTCAACTTGTTATAATCTCTCATCCATTAGGACAATGTTGCATATTGTTTTCTCACTTGTTCCCTCAAACACCATGATTTTTGTTTTATTTACGTTAATTTTGAGTCCCATGTTCTTCATGCTTGTATTAAGTTTACTCAACATTCTTTGCAAGTCCTCGATTGATTCTGCCATAAAAATCTTGTCATCTGCTAAAGCTAACCCACGTACCTTGATGGTTTCGAGATCTACACCTTCTTCGTCGAAGAGGGCACTTCTTAGACACTTGTCCATGAATATGATAAAAAGCCACGAGGACATAACGCATCCTTGCTTCACGCCTTGCATAATATCCCCATTTCGATTTGGTAGAAACTATATATTTCTCGAACTTAAAAATTAGCCGGGAAGAGATTAAACTCAAGCTACTTGAACTCGACGTAAACAAGGGTGCGGGATCAGACGGAGTACCCCCCGTTGTCTTGAAATCTTGCTGTTCTTCACTCATGGTACCGTTGCAAATTTTGTTTAACAAGTCTATCGCGGAAGGGTATTTCCCATTTGATTGGAAAAAAGGTATCGTAGTTTCGATCTACAAGAGTGGAAATCGGAACGACGTTGCCAACTATCGGCCCATAACTATTCTTAACGCGATCCCGAAGGTATTTGAAAGCATTGTACACGATAAGTTGTACCAAGCTTGTGCTAATGTCATTGCAGAGGAACAGCATGGTTTCATGAAGAGGAGATCCACAACTACAAACCTATGCATTTACACGCACTATCTCGCAAACAAACTAAAGCTCTCATGGTTAGCGAGTTATCTAAGCGATAGATTGCAGGCAGTTCGTGTCGATAATAATTACTCAGAAGCATTTCTTGCAACCTCCGGAGTACCACAGGGATCGCACCTTGGCCCGCTCATGTTCCTCCTCTATGTCAACGACATCAGCGTCATCTTAAAATTCTGCTCATTTCTTTTCTTTGCCGACGATCTTAAACTATACAAGGCTATTCATTCCGTTCTGGATTGCATCGACCTACAAGGTGATCTAGATCGCCTTCAGTCTTGGTGCATCCTAAATAGGATGCCGTTGAACATCAAGAAATGTGTGGTTATAACCTTTTCTAGAAAAAAACTCACGCTCCGACACACTTACACGCTAGGTGGGGATGAGCTTGATAGGGTTACCAGGATGCGTGACCTGGGCCTCCTTTTTGACAACTCCCTGTCATTCAACTACCAAGCGTCTGACGCGATCAATAAAGCACTAAGATCTCTGGGTTTGTTATAGCATCTACAAAGTGAGACTTGAACGAGTTCAGAATCGATTTTTGCGATTTACAGCAAGACAACTTGGAATGCTCATGGCAAGATTTGACCATGACTACAGCGGCATAAGAACGCTACCAAATGTTCAGCTAATCTCAGAACGGTTCCTGTTCGCCGATTTATGCTTTCTCTATAATGTCATCAACAACTATGTAGATTGCCCAAGCATTTTGTCAGAGATAAAATTTAATGTACCATCGGAAGCGACAAGAAAAAGAAGAACGAGACGCAATCGTTATTGCGCACTATTCAAATTGGGATATCATCGTACGAACTATGGGGCAAACACGGCGTTGACCAGAATTTGTAGAGAAGCGAACAGACTCAGTAATGAACTTGACTTTTTTGAGGTCTCATCGTTTCGATTCCGACTAGCTTTACGACAAGTGATGAATACCAGCGATAATAGCGCGGCCTAGGACAAGCGTAATTAGCTTTAAGACATTTCAGTCAATTACAATTAATTTATTATGTACCTAAAGGGCATAGCCCGTTCACTGTGCAAATAAAAATATCGAACCAGTCACTCAGTTTCTCATTTACCCTTACACTCGCTTTACTACCTGTATATATTGTTTTTATTGCTTGTAGGAGCCCTCCATTTACTCCATACTCTTTAAGGACTTCCCAAAGTTTACTTCTATTTACCTTGTCAAACGCTTTTTCTAGGTCAATAAATGCACAGAAGCCTTTTTTTCCTACTCTCAAGCTTTTTTCTGTGATCTGTCTTAGGCTGAATATCTGATCTGTACATGACCTTCCTGGCATAAATCCACTTTGGACTTCCCATATCTTCTCTTCTGTAATTTCCATTACCCTACGGATAAGTATTTTTGAGTATATTTTACTCACTGTACTTAGCAGGCTGATACCTCTGTAATTACTGCAGTTGCTTTCATCTCCCTTTCTTTTGTATATTGGTACAATAATCACTTTTCTTCAATCGTGTGGGACTTCTCCTGTCTCGAAACATAAATTTATCAATTCGCATAACCTGTGAGGTATGTACTATCCACCGTATTTAAGCATTTCAGCGCTAATACTGTCTACACCAGCAGCCTTACCGTTTTTCAAGTTCTTAATTATATCTCTGACCTCAGTGACACAGACTTTCTCAATTGGGGTTTCTAATGCATTATGTTCAATGTCGCAGTTTCGTTGTCGTATGTCTTCACCTCCTAATAGTTCTTTAAAAGAGTCTTCTAAAGCGTCTACTATCCCGTCTATATCATATAGCATTTCACCTTTGCTATTTCTCATGCTGACAAACTGTGTACTTTTACTTTCCTTCCACTGTTTATATAATAGTTTCATAATTCCTTCAAAGCAGTTTTTCAAATTGTGTATGAACTTTCTTTCAACTCAACTATACCCCGTGGCCGCCCGGAATCTACTCAAACGATAAGTTTTCATTTATTTTATACCGAATTATATTAACTTTACTGAAGCAAAATTCTAATAGATTTCAATAATTAGAAGTGATTACAAAGGATTTTTGTAAATTTTATGGTATTATGAAAAATTTCAAAGAGCGATCAAGAGATTGTAAAAAACTTCAAGGGATTTAAAAGGTACCAAAGAATTTAAAACATCTTAGAGCATTTTTAATAGATTACAATAATTTTAAGTGAGTCCAGAGGGATCAAGAAAGAATGTATAGTATTTAAAAAAAAGTCCAATGAATTTAAAGAGATTTTTAAGGATTTGGAATATCTCCAGGCATTTTAAATAAATTCCAATAATTTGAAGTGATTCTAAAAGGCTTTTCAAAATTTTAAGGTATTTTTGAAAATTCCCAGGATTATTTAAGAGAATCATCAAATTTCAAGGGATTTCAAAAGATTTTAAATAATTTTAAATGTCTGGGAGTATTTTAAATATATTTCATTAATATAAAGTGATTCCAAAGGAATAATGATTGAGAGGGGGGAGCGGGGGTATATTTTAAAGATACTTTAAGGCTTTTTTGAGAACTACCATGGACTCGATGTTTTTCCAGCGGTTCGGTTAAATTCGGAATGCCACGAAATCTCAACATGTGTCTCATCCATTGTCGTTTTAAAGAAAACAGAATTAGTTTCGAATCTCTTCTTGAACGAGCAAGACGTGTCTCTCAAAACTGCCATGAAAAATGCCAACTATAAAATTATTCGAAAGTTTGATCATTTGTCCTTCAAATTGTGCATCAATTGTCTTTAAATTCAACTATACCCCGTGGCCACCCGGAATATACCCAGGAAAAAAGAAACGATTGAACTGGTGCGCCTTGAAATGTGTATCTCAGAATTCCAGATTGAGAAAGTTGCATTTCAATTGTTTTTTTAACTCTTTGAATTGGTCAGCTATTAAATTTGCAAAACCACATTCGGAAATAACCTCAAAAAACTAACTGAAGTTCAATTGGTGATTTACGATTCACAGAAGAAACGCATGAATCGTTTCAAGTTCTCAATGAAATGGAGTTTGAAGGATGTCAAAGTGAATGGTAAAGTGCAGATTCTCTTTAACAGAAACGAATCTGCATCATAAAATTGATGATTGAGAAGTCCGATGAATTGTATAATGCAGATTGTGCTCTTCATTATTGAATTATAGTGAGTCGGAATTGGGTGCGAGTAAATTTGAATAGTAAAGTGCAGATTGGTTAGGAACTTAAATGAATTGGATTTTAAAGATTCAAAAATGTCCAGCATAAGAAACTCTTTTATAAACATTTAAATAAAATATTAAAATAAAATATATTTGAATAATGTAATATAAATATTTAAATGGCAATAAAATGTACATACATCTGTGCAAATTTTTCATTACAAAAATTAATAAACCACTTTAATGATATGAAAGGCGGAAATTGTCTTCAAAAAGAGTTAAATTTGTGATTGGGTATTTTTTTAAACACACACTGTAAAAAATCTTTGGTGATATTTACAATTAGATTGTAATTTCACGAGCAGTGTATTTTAAATTACAACGTATAACCTGGTAAATTTACCATATGTCGATCCGAAATTCACGATCTACTCCAATTTCACCCCATGAAACAGTATGATATAAATATAAAATTACTATGTCTGGCTGTGGAAATTATTCGATCAGCGTGAAACGTAGTACATTTACGTCAGTGAATAAATTAAAATTCAACACTTTTTTTGTAAAATTGCAGTATCTAGCATAATTTCACACATGGGTAGTATTGTTACTTCTTGGCATCCTGAGAAATGACAAACAGGACATAAATCGACAATCCATCGACAAACTGACAGAAAGAGATGGCGCGTTGGACTTTATCATAAAATTACGTTTCAGAGCCTTTAATATTGCTCTAATAGTGATGAGTTTTATGTGAATGAAAAAAATGTCTTTTTCATTCAAAACGATACCGAAGAAATGTGATATGCGCTTTATTTATCCTGCTAGAGTATTTAAAATTTTATAACCTCACGAACATAACCTCAAAATTGAAATTTGGTCCTGGAAATTTACGTCCTGCATTTCACAGTCCTGCCATTCAGAGGTTTACAAACGAACGTTTTGTCTTCAAATTCTAATAAAATAATTTTAGGAGACATTTTTAAAAGGTATAGCCGTCGTTTTTCAATCGATAACGAAATATTCTTGGTGAATCGTAAAATAACCACTTCTCCGATTCATCGGCACTTCTAACCTATCGTCAGCAATCTGCCATTCCAGTTTCAGGTACAAATTCCATACGACCTGAAATACGATTGAAACGTGGTCAATCGTTTCTTGCTTCCAGGGTACTCAAACGATAAGTTTTAATTTATTTTATACCAAATGATATTGACTTTACTGAAGCAAAATTTTAGTAGATTTCAATAATTTGAAGTGATTGCAAAGGATATTTGTAAATTTTAGGGTATTATGAAAAATTCCGAATATCGATCAAGAAATTATAAAAAAATGCAAGGGATTTGAAAAGGTCTCAAAGCATTTGATACATCTTAGCCCAGCAAAAAAGAAAGAATTGATACGGATTGGGGCGAATTCAAGTGTGTATTTTACTCTCACGAATTCAGACGCATTGAGCAATGTTGAAGCGTTTGCGTGCTGACGCATTGAAGTGTATTCGCTGACTTTAGACTTTTGTACTGTATTTGTACGCAAAGAAAGATTCAACATTGATATACCTTCTTCACGAATTTACATGCATTGGCACATAGGTCCAATGCGTCATTGTCGCAAATGTGTCTCGTCCATTGTCCTTTTACAGAAAAAAGAATTAGTTTCGAATCTCTTCTTGAACGAGCAAGACGTGTCTCTCAAAACTGCTTTGAAAAAATGCCAAATATAAAATTATTTGAAGCATTACCGTTCCCGTAGCGAAATCATATGCCTTCTTCGTCTGTTCATGAGGAAAAACATATTGAATCACGGAAACAATATGATACTGGATTTTTGTATAATAATTAATCACTTTTGATTTATTTTTTTAGTAGTATTAAGTAAAGGTTTGGTATTTTAAATTTGAAAAAAAAAATTTTTTTTGATATCTGTAAATACTTTATTCAGAATCTGAGCTGACAATGAGAGATGTGTAATTGATTTTACCTCCTATGCCGTAAAATTCACGCATCTCTTTTTCGAAAAGTTCAGTTTCACTTTGATTTGCTTTCTCAGTTCTGATCTTCTTTTTCATTGGTTGGGATGTCAGTACTTCGTCATTCTCAGCTTGCTTTGATGTTGAAGGGGTTGGTGTTTCATTTTGTGTTGAGGTTGATGGGATGGGTTCGGGTTTTGGGCTGGGTTTTTGTCGTTGCCACATGGCTGTTGGGGGATGAGGTTCGTTTCTCGTCGTTGCCTCTTGACGGATAACGGCTGGTACGAAGGGATGATTTTGGTCTTCCTTGATATCTTAATCAAGCTTTTTTCGAATTGTGTATAGTTATCAAAAGGTGTTCGCTCCTTTTGGTTTCGTTTTTGGGTTTTTTTACGGTAGCGTGTTTCCAAGTAATTATGGATTTTCACGTTTAGTTTGTGGTTATCATTCATATTGCATTGAATGCTAACTTCTCGGCTGTTAATCCTTGCAAATGCTTTGCCGATGTTGTTCATCTGAAATAAATATTTAGGGTGGTTTTAGATCGTTTTTCTTCAGGTTTTTTAGATCATGAAGACGGACACTTTGTTTCGCTGGCATGAGTCGCAACTTGATAGGCTTTTGCGCATTGTGCGAGCGAATTTGGGAAAATAAAAAAACTCTGTTAGTATTTTGTAGCATTTTCTTGCTCCTATGTGAGCGTACATCTCGTGACACTCGTCGATGAGAGTGTTTATAATGCTTTTTGGGACACAAGTTTTTAAAGTTTCTCCTATCTTTGAGTAAAGTGTTTCGTTGTGAATTTTAAACCGTGTTGATTTGTTTGTTATAGCTATTTCATATTTTTCTTTTAGAAAAGGATCTTCTTGTTGCTCTAGAGCGATGTTTTTTATGAAGTTTCGGAGTTCCGTAGATGGTTTTTTCGCTAGTGTATGGATAAAAACATATCCGTTTATTGGTTCGAATGGAGCGAAACTTTCATCGAACATTATTCTGCTTAGAGCATCAGCAGATACGTTCTTTTTTCCTTCTATATACTCAATTTCCAAAGCGTAATCTTGGATTGCGAGAGTCCATCGTGTGATTCTCGCACTCACTAGGCGACATGTTGTGAGAAATGTTAAGGCTTTGTGGTCTGTTCTGATTATTATTTTGGTGCCGAGTACATATGTTCGAAATTTAATGAGGGCCCACACTAAGGCGAGTAATTCCTGTTCAGTTGTAAAATCGTTGAGCTCTGGTCCTTTTAATGTACGACTTGCGCAGGTTACGATGCATTCATCACCTGAGTCATCTTTTTGGGCAAGAATTGCCCCCAGAGCGAATCCGCTTGCGTCCGGATATAGGTAGTAAGGACGTCGAATGTCGGGATAGGTCATGACAGCCGAATCGCAAAAAAGTAGTTTTGCTTTCTGGAAGGCACTTTCGTGATTTTCGTTCCATTTCCATGGAACATTTTTCAAATAATAATATGTTCATCGACCGGGTCGACGAGCAAACACATCGCGAAAAGAGGCAATCAATTTAAAGAATCTAGTTTTTTAATCTGTATTTAGTTCTACGCATTTTTCAGCACATGAGATGATTTCCTCATCGGTGAGAAATAATGGTTCATGTATTGAGTCATATGTTTTTATGTCATTTGAGAAATCGGTAGTATTTTCTCCTTCTTGAAAAGAATAGGCATTTTTTTCTAGTTGGCAGATATCAATTTTGTTTTGATCTTTTTCAGGCTCAATTTGAAGTTTTATAGTTAATTTATTTTTATCGTTACATAAGCCTAGAGTGCTAGAAACCAAATTGATCTTTCCCCTTAACTGCTTTAGAATGTCTATTCCGAAAATGCAATTTTTACTCAAATTTGGAACCACTAGAAAATTGTGATCAATCTCTAAGTTGTTTAATTTTATTCCTAAAAAAATTTGGATTTTCAATTTTGTAGCTTTTTTTCCCGTGGCACCTAATAAGCAAGTACCTGTGATTGGTAAAATGGGGTATTTAGAAAATTCAATTTCGTGTTGTTGAAAAAATTCGTTAGATATACAGGTTACTTTGCTGCCTGTGTCGATTAGTGCTTCTCTTTTTAATTTGCCGATCGTGCAATTTATAATTGGACATTTTATTTTGTTCTTAGGTTCCGAAATTGTTTCTTCTTCAAGAAGCTTTTCGTGGACGTTATTGAATTCGGTGTTTTGAATTGTGTTTGACCCAGTGTCTGTTTCCACCGCGACGTTCATAGATAACACGGGGCTGATTCGTTTTCCGAAGGTATTTTATGACAATCATAATCACTCAAAAATTCATTTTCCGTTTCCGGTTCGCTTTAATCCACGACAGATTCGATGAAACGAACATGTTTATTTTCGAAAAATGGCTTTTTATAGGACCTATTTGCATTTTGAGATTGCTGACCACCTCCATACTCGGTAGTATTTTTATTGATATCATGACGGCGATAAATACCGGTTTGCACGTTTCCGCGCGAAAATTTATCTGAAAAGTCTTTTTTAGTTTTCAACTCACGATCGACAGTATTTGTGTTTGGGTTTCGATGGGTAGCATCGCTGCTTGCGGTGCCCTCCATCCGATCTATGAGATCCTAGATCTGTCGGTACCGGCACACTTTTCCATCCGCCGTTGCGACTTCCTACTGAGTGTTCTGGTTGGCTTTGGTCTAAGTTTCCAGCCCGGTACCAGGTGACACCTTTCGGTTTCTCACAGCTCGTGGGGCTATTCCGAGTGTCCTGTGCACCGTAGCCTTCGCCTCTCGATCTTCAGTGGCTTTCTTTCTCATTTTCGAGCCACGGTTTCAACGGATTGCTCGATCGACCTGTACGTCTCGCGTAATAATCGTTTCGGTTTAAACCGCCTGCTCGATCGAATGTTTCAAGCACATCTAAAAGATCGGAATAATTTTCTACTTTTCTTATAAGAATGGCATTTTTCACCTCTTCGGTGTAATGTCTAGAGAGTTGCTGAACTACATCCGATTCAGGAGGTGGGGGAATTAAATCTTTCGCATTTGAGATCATTTTCATCGCGTGTTCAACCATGGTCGAATTTCCTCGATTGTCGTGGAATCCGTATTCCAAAAAACTTGTCATTTTTCTGCGAATATTTTCGTTCCAGAAGCGTTTAATCAACTTTTTTTTAAATGATTCAAAATATTCCCCTTCCTCTTCTACTAAGCTCCACCACTCTTGAGCCATTGCTATTAAACTTGCATACATTGAATACTGAAAATCGGATTCAAAATCTGTGTCTTTCATATATCGTTCTAATTCACGTAAATATCTCATCGGTCGTTCATTTGATTTTCCGGAAAATGTAGGGGGTGGTGAGTTTTCCAACCAGTGAACAGAAAACGTTATGCAATTCTCTTTTCATTCACAGGAATTAAATCCCTCTTTAGATTTGAATTTCGGCAGGCATTTCCTTACGGCAAATTCCCGACTATTTTCTCGGGAAATGACGCGAAATACCTGGAACATTGCTGGCGAACGCGTGGTACGAAAAGTTGACAAATATATATATAATTAAAAAAAAAAAGTTAAACAACCACCGCAGGGTACCACTAAGAGCAACTGCCATCTGGAAAAAATGTCAATGGCCCCCAGTAGAACCGCGGTAAATGAATGTATATAAATATAATATAATATATAATATAATAATAATAAATATATATATATATATATATATATATGTATCTTGTCGAGCGACCAGCTGACAAGATAACGCGGCTTGTATATAAACACCGACGTGTTTTCTCGTACAATTATAATTTATATAAAAGAATCTTCTCTTATTGAGTAAGGTTCTTATGGACTACACGTCCTTTCAATCTATCCTGTAAAATTATTTATGGATAATCGCAACGCGCATCTATCTATAAAGCCTATTCGCTTCTTTAAAGGATAACCTCAGTTATTCCTTTAGAGCTGGAGCTCTATCCGATGCATCGGGGAAAAGACAAGCTTTCTTGTCGGGAGCGGCTATTTAACAGCTCACCCCTCTCGTAGCCAGGTAAGTCCCCACTCCGGCGTCACATTTGCTACTTGTGCGCTCCGCTGTTGGTGGTGATTTGAAGAGGGTTTACCGCATATTATTTACTATATCGGTAAACTCTATAGCTTCCTTATCGATTTGCGAAATGTTACGTTCCTCAAAGATGGAACTCCTCATATTCGAAAGTTTGATAATTTCTCCTCTAAATTGTGCATCAATTGTCTTTCAATTCAACTATACCCCGTGGCCGCCCGGAATCTACTCAAATGATGAGTTTTCATTTATTTTATACCAAATTATTTTAACTTTACTGAAACAAAATTTTAATAGAATTCAATAATTTGAAGTGATTACAAAAGATTTTTGTAAAATTTAGGGTATTATGAACAATTCCAAAGATCGATCAAGAGAATATAAAAAAATTCAAGGGATTTGAAAAGGTCTCAATGAATTTGAAACATCTTAGAGCATTTTCAATAGATTTCAATAATTTGAAGTGAGGCCAAAGGGATCAAAAAAGAATTTAGAGTATTAAAAAAAAATCCATTGAATTTAAAGAGATTTTTAAGGATTTGGAATATCTCTAGGCATTTTGAATAAATTCCAATAATTTGAAGTGATTCTAAAAGGATTTTGAGAATTTTAGGGTATTTTTGAAAATTCCAAGGGTTATTTAAGAGATTCATCAAATTTCAAGGGATTTTAAAAGATGTTAAATAATTTCCAATATCTGGGAGTATTTCAAACATATTTCATTAATTTAAAGTGATTCCAAAGGAATAATGATTAAAGGTGGAGGGGTATATTTTAAAGATACTTCAAGGCTCTTTTGAGAACTTCCATGGACTCGATGTTTATCCAACGGTTAAATTCGGAATGCGACGAAGCTGAACATGTGTCTCGTCCATTGTCCTTTTGAAGAAAACAGAATTAGTTTCGAATCTCTTATTGAACGAGCAAGACGTGTCTTTCAAAACTGCTTTGAAAAAATGCCAAATATAAAATTATTCGAAAGATTGCTAATTTGTCCTTTAAATTGTGTATCAATTGTCTTTCAATTCAACTTTACCCCGTGGCCGCCCGGAATCTACTCACACGATGAGTTTTCATTTATTTTATACCAAATTATATTAACTTTGTTATATTAACTTTGAGCCCTCTGAGCGGGCACATTCTCATCGCGCGCTTCGTGCGCGGATGGCAAGTTTGAGCGCGCCTAGGGCACGCACCTGTTGGACCTCGCGCTTCGCGCTCAGACACATTTGCCTGACGCTTTAAGCTTGGTTCCTCTCGGTTCTCGCACTTCGTGTGCTCGCTATTGCGCGCTTCGCGGGCTAATATTCTCTTAGTCAACTTCATCCTTATGACTTGCTTTTGGTTTAATTACGTCAGTTTTACATAAAAAGAAGAACTAATTTACTTAAAGTTCTATCGACCTTAAGGAACACATTCTCATCAAGACACTCGCGCTACGCGCTCGATATTTGCTTTAAAATTCATGTAAACTTCGCGCTCCACGCTCGTTTCTTTTCATCGTATAATAGAAACCCAAAAGTTTGAGCGCGCTTGCGGCGCGAGATTTGGTCGTCGCGCTTCGCAACGACTATATGTTATGTTCTCTGTTCTCCAGAAAAAAATGACTAAATTTGTATTTGATATCAAATGAACAAGGAAATTCCATTACTTCAGCGTATATTTCTTCATCTTTCTAATAAATCATACAATTTGAAAGATTTTTTCCAAAAACCCGAAAAGGGGACAAAAAAAGTATCTAAGTCGTTTTTGGAACATATATATGATAAATTTTCAAATCATTATTGAAAAATGGAGATTTGACAAAAAACGGGGGGGGGGGGTCAAATCTTACATATATCTAATACCTTCCCTGGATTAGAATGTAAAAATACAATTTTTTTTTTTTTTTTTTTTTAAGGAGTAAAAACGGAAAATGCACATGCACTAACCACATCCGAACTTTGTGGACCGCGAGCCCAATATGTGCATCTCACGCATATATATTTCAAATATATACACGTGAGACGCACACATGGGCGCGCAGTCCATAAGGAACGAAGGTGAGTGTGAGACCTACCAAACGGCACCTACCCACTAAACCTTAACTCCTTTCCCGCCAAACCACATCCTCGGAACCGCTTTCGCATTACTTCAAGGACATGAGGGTAAGGCCACTAAGTCGTACTTCGACTTCCATCGTGTTGAGTCAGCTTGGCATTTCAACTCTCCGCACCCAACCTAGATGCAGGCATCGTCCTCAGTGGTGTGATGGTACCACAACCCAGGCTCGTCGGCCTTCGGCATCTTGGTTGGGTGCCACAGTTTAACTTGGTCGTCCTTGAATCTTCCTCGATGAGGCTGCCTCTCGGAACGACCAACACCTCATAGTCCCGGGTAGATGGTCCGTCCGGGATTTCTCTCCCTTTGCGGCGCAGAGGTAGCACTGCGGCGAACTTTTGCACGCCGCAGCCCTATGGCCCTCTTTGCCACATCTCCAACATGACCTCGAGCGGTCTGGGCCATCGCAACCCGCTGCCATATGGCCGAAGCCCAGGCAGCGGTAGCACCGAACCCTTTCCGCCTTTTTATGTACACGACAGGACACCCACCCCACCTTCAGGTGTCCTGTGCGTACCAACCTCGCGGCCAGTTCCTCGTCCAGTTCCACGAAAGCCTTCAGGGTGCCCCTGAAGGGTTTTCTCGTGAGGCTGACTTGCACTTCTCCAGCACCCCGACTTCCGAAGTGGCTTCTAACGGCCGCTCCGACTTCACCGGCCTCCGTTGTTGGATCGAGGTCCAGGACCTCGATCTCGGTACGGGGTACGAGCTCGCGCACAGTACCCCCCAACCCAACAGCCTCCCTCACTGCAGCCGAAAATTCGGCCCTGCCCTCTGCTGCAGGTCCAAGCTCCACAAGGACCTCTCCATTTCCGGTATGCCTGACACCCTTGATTTTTACACCAAGGGTGTCCGGTTTCACCTTCAGTTTGAGGTCCTTGAGGACCTCAGCCTGACTTATACCCTCAGCCGGTTTGATAAGAACCGCCTCGGGTCGAGCTCGTGTCCGCACCGTTTTCCTCGCCTGCTCCCTGATGTTAATGTCAGGCCTGTCCTCTCCGTCTGTCTTCTTCGGGGTCGAGGACGCTGCTGTTGCAGCGTGCGTCCTCGGCTTCTTTTTCTTCGGTTTAGAAGATCCTGCCTCGATGGGGCTCAGGGTGGACTACCGTTCGCGCTTCCGAGCGGGAGCTTCCATTGCTTCTTCTGTCTGGGTCCCCTTTTGACTGGTCTCTTTCACCGCTTTATCTCGCTTTTTAGCAACCGCCTTTCCCTTTTGTTTTGCAGCAGCTTCCGCTCCAAAATCCTCTATCGCCTGACTGTAGGATTCTTCAGCTTAGCGCAATTTGCGTGCCAGCTCGTTCATTAGGTCAATTGCCTCCTCCAGTCCGTTCTTAATAGGATTGAACATATTTCGCCTGGTATCGCTAAATTCCTGCATCTTGCACAGTACACCAGATAGCTCGGCAAAAATTTTTTACCCTCCTTCATCCCTTTCAACGCGTCATCATAAGCCCCCTGAGTGATGTCGAGTGCCCACGCGTCATCAGACTCTCCCTCAGACTCCTCAGATCCACTTCGATTCAAATTTTGTACATCATCCATTTAGATTCCCACGGGTAGCTAGGGAAATAAAGGTCCATCCCCGCAGAGCCCCGCATGCGGGGGTAAGGCCTGTATACTCTAGAAGGCGACCTGGTATCCTAGAGACACCGTTTGTGACACCACTCCCCTGGTGCCATGCAGCCTTCGGCACGGTGGATTAACGCCTTGGCTTGGAGGTTCTTCCTTCGGGACCATCCCTGGACATTACCTGCGACTGCTTATTGAGTAGTGTAACCGTATTCAGCAGAAACCCTCGGTACAAGGCCGCGACAGAAAGAGGTCATGGTTTTTTCTCGGTGTGTCCTTCACCCAGTCTGTTTGGTCCGCGGGGCCTATTTTATTTCAGCCCTACCCTCTGTTTCCAGCGAGCATTCCCCAATCCGCCGCCCGGGGACGCGCCACGTATGGGTTACAGACTCCCACTGTGGAAAAATACAAATTTGCAAGTACCGTGAGCATTAATGATAGTTATTTTATTGTTTTTATTATATTATTATACTATTAAGCCATTTCCTTTTCGGGATAGGCGTCACTTGCTAGGTTGGAAAATAGTGATCAGGTGTATAGGTATAGAGTAGGTTGGTATGTGGGTATAAGGTAGATAGGTATATAGGTGTTAGGTATAGGTGTTTTAGATTGATATGGAATACTCGTCTTATTCATTTAAATGACACGTTAAACGTTAGAAATAGTATTGAGAACATAAAAACAATGAAATATTGTGAAAAAACAAACACGAGATGAAGAAGAAAGTAAATAAGCAAAGTTTTGATGAGAATGTGCCCACTTATCGGGCAGATTTTTTCACTGTCAATGTTATTTTTCACGAATAAAACTAAAACTACACATCTTATCAAAATGTGACCGAAAACAAGTTTGTAGATCTTTCTTGGTTGCACAAATTTTGTTCAATTATAATCTGTCGTATCTTGCACAGTTTGATCGTAAAATTGAATGTTTTGATTTTTCATTATTTTTTGTGAAATAAAAATGTGAATTTTCGATTTTTCAAGAAAATTCAAAAAGTCATTATGATAATCTTGCGTTGTTTGGCTCAAAATGTTGTTTTTCGTTTGTTTTTTTTGGATTTTTAAAATGTTATAGCTCTGACAATTTTCCTTTTATCGAAAAAAGTAATTGAGATAAATTGTTCGAATTTTCGTGTGCTACGGTGAGCCGTAAATGAAAATTTCAAATTTTGAAAAAAAAATGGTCAAAAAAATTCAAAAAATGCTCCAACTTTTCGGAATTCCGTCCAAAATAGCTGGCTGACGAACTCGTCCTTTCTTTTCACACTCTCATGAAGTGTGCCAAAGGGCAATCCAATCGGATAATTTCTTCAAATGTTATCGTGTTTATAGACTACAACGACAAAGACAACGACAGACAGACACCGACGTAAAAACTATTTTTTCTGACTCAGGGGGCCTCAAAACTTCGACATTTGACGGAATCCGCGAAAGTCATTTTTCACATAATACCAATACCTTCTCATTATGATGAGAATGTAAAAATCAAGGGATTTAAAAAGGTCTCAAAGAATTTGAAACATCTTAGGGCATTTTTAATAGATTTCAATGATTTGAAGTGAGTCCAAAGAAATCCAAAAAAAATTTGAGTATTAAAAAAAAATTCCAATAAATTTAAAGAGATTTTTAAGGATTCGGAATATCTCTACATACATACATTACTAATATAAAGCATATGCTAGAAATATTTTTTCGTAGTATCCTATAAAATTATACCTTGATGAGTAGATCTAAAGGGATCTCGAAACATGTTGGTCCCAAAAGTAGTATAAAAAAGACGGAGAAACAGAAAGGAAATGAGAGTGAGGATGGCTTGGTTGTCTCTTTCCCGAGTATCTTCCTCTTTTTTCCTCTTGTTATATACTTGTCTCTAACGAGCCGATTACAACGTTGTTTGGAAACATATTTTGAGGTCTTTCTATACAATTCTTCTTGCATATATTGAACTTTTTGAATATGTTTTTTCAAAGCAACCGATTTTTGGATTCACAATGTTTCTGAGCCTTTTTGTTCAAAAGTGGAATTTTCGCACAGATTGACTTGATAATATTATGTTTCTAATTTTCTTCTTGAAAAATTTAACAAACAGAGAAATTCCCAGGTGCGAAATTCGGTCGGATGCCAGAGCTTGACCATCGGCCCAAAGTCGGCCCTGCTTTGGTAACCGATCTACGGTAACCAGAGTTGGGCCGATTAAGGTGTTTTCAAGCAGCCATCGACCCACCGACATTGGTAACTGACGTCGGCGGCGGGCGAAGAGTCGACTGTCGGCCCAATTCTGACCCAACTTTGGGCCGACCATCGCATTAACTGTGGCAGATTGGTGGGTACGACCGCAAGAATGCGTTCGGTCCAACTCTTGATACAGCAGTCGGTTAGCCACAAGTCACCTTGATGCACCCGGCGATCTGTCAAACCTTGTCCCAAGTATGAGCAGACCGTCGCATAAAATCTGGTTCATTGTTTCAAAAAGACCGTAAAAGTACGGTCGGTTTGACTCTGGGCAAGAGATGGCCCGACCATCGGCATAACATTGGATTGTATAAGTCATCATGATGCACCCGACGGTCGGTCAAAACTTGGCCCAAATATGGGCCAGCCGTTGGATATACTAGGGTTCATTATTTCAAAACGACCGAAATTTGGGTACGAATAGCTGGATTTTTGTGTAGACATACCCATATTTGTACCGAAATTTCGGTACATGTAAACGAAGGGGGTTCTTATTTATACTTGGTGGATTTTTTTTCTCGAATTTCTCTGCTCTCACCCCGCACTTTTGTTCGAATGCCAAAAAAATAAATCTTGAAATTTGAGCAAAATCGGTTAATATTTAAGGGTGGCGGAAAGACCATGAAGTTTCCCATTGATTTAACATTGGAAAAAGTCAGCTTTTTGTAAATATAATATTTAAACGCGATAATGTGTTACAAGTAATTTCGTGTTTCAGTACATTGCTCAGAATTGGTCAGAGAATAAGAATCAATCTCAAATTTTGAGGTTGTATAATTTTAAGCCACTTTTGTGGGTGCCCAAAGAAAACCCCGTAAGTGACAAATTTGAATTTTACGTAATAATGCAGTTTATTGACGCTTCTTGGAAGTTTTTTGAAAATAAATAATCACTAATCAATCATTTAAGAATACTCAGTCATTGTTTAACGAATATTCCATTTTTAAACAATTTAAATTTGTTTAAACACTCAAGAGTATTTTTAAAAAGCAAAGTGGAACATAAAAATATTTAAATCTTTCGAAAAATAGAAAAATTTAAAATATGTAGACAACAAAATTGTTTAAACATTTTAAATTTGTTTAAACATCTACTATTATTCATAATGAACAAATTATTACTTAAAAATATTTAAATTTTGTTCGAAAATTTAGTGAGATAAAATATTTTTCCTGTTTTTGTTAGGTAAAATATATACTTGAACAAATACGAATTATTTAAATAATTGTAAAATTATTTAAACAAATCATTTAATTGTTATCATTGATTATATAACTCATAAATTCTGGAAAATACGTTTATTTCGCGAGTTAACTGAAAAAGAATATTTAAACAAATTAAAGTTGTTTAAATAATTGAATATTATTTAACAAATGACTGTGTATTCTTAAATTAGCGATTAATGATTATTCATTCCCAAAAAAATTTTAAGAAGCGTCAATAAACCGCAATATCACGTAAAATTCAAATTTGTCACTTATGGGGTTTTCTTTGGGGAACCATAAGAGTGGCTTAAAATTATTCATCCTCAAAATCTATGACTGATTCTTATTCTCCGATTAATTCTGGACAATATACCAAAACACGAAATTATTTGTAACATACTATTGCGTTTAAATATTAGATTTACAAAAAGCTGACTTTTTCACATTTTAAATCAATGGGAAACTTCATGGTCTTTGCGCCACCCCTAAATATTAACCGATTTTGTTACAATTTGGAGATTTTTTTTTGGGCATTTGAACAAAACTGGGAGGTGAGAGCAGAGAAATTCGAAAATTGAAAAATAAGGGCCACCCTAATGTAGACACTTCGTTTTTTTAAGAAAAAAAAATCTAAGTTCCATCTTTATGATAAATTGTGAATGTTCAGAAAAATGTACATTTGATGTAATTCTTAATTGTTTTAGAATAATCTAAAACATCTAAAAAGCAAAATGTTACACAAAAGTTTGAAAAAATGTGTTATTAAAAAAATTGTCGCAGTACGCGATAAAATTTCTAAGTTATTGCAAGAAGAAAAATTAGTCAAAGTGGGCGCCTAAAAAAAAATTTTGAATAAAATTCTTTTGAAAAAATTGTTTAAAAAAAGTTTGAAACAATTTTTTGAAAAAAATGGTTTAAAAAAAATGTTTCATAAGAAATTTTTGAAAAAAAATATTCTAGAAAAAAATTGTTTTGAAGAAAAATTGTTGAAAAAAAATTTGTTAAAAAAATTAAAACAAAAATTTTGGAAAAAAATTGTTGAAAAAAATTGGTTGAAAAAAATGTGTTGAACGAAACTTTAAGGGTTTCAGCCCGGGGCTGAATCGATTGGAATTATTTATATAAAAATTATATGATTTATATTTCCGTTAACAGTTAGCTTATTTTACATCAACATGATCTTGCATAATAATACAAAAATTAATGAGAAAAAAGAGTTATCAAATTGTTTTTTAACTGCTTTGTGCTGTACCTTATGCGGATGGTTTTTTCATTAACTTTCAATTCTTCAGGTATAGAGTAATGGGTAAGTCTCCCGACTGCTAGGCGATAGATTCAGGTATAGGTGTAGGTTCGAAACCCCGTAACGTTAAAAATTGTATGTGTAATATAATGTTTAAAAATGTAATATATGTATTCAATCCAAGCAGGACCATTAACAGTTATAGTCTAATTGACGCCATCAATTATTATTTATTTTTTGAATACCTATTTTGTGTATTTCCACCTGTGTAGTACGAACCTGCAAAAATCAAAGTCGGCCCCACATTGTTGTCCAAGGTTGGGCCGACATCGTCTTAATAGATGGCTCATATATGGGACCAAATGTTGGGCCGACTTTGAGAAGCCAAAGGCGGTTGACCGTTATCATTTACCTGGTTGGCCCGACCAGTGACGCACAAAGTTGGACCGACCGTCCAATGGTTGGTCCGACCGTGGGCCGACGGTCAATTCGCACCTGGGTTAAGACATAGACCTTGATATTTGTTCTTTTGAGTTCGGATTTGAATGCCGTTGTCAGACAATCGGTTTCTTGGCCAACCCTCAGATAAAATTTGTTTTCGGTAGAAGTTCCACTATTTGGTTGCAAATTTATGTATTTTTATTCAGACAAATCCATGTTTTTTGGTAGAAAATTAATCTGGTTGGTTGAAACTTTAACCGTTTGTCGAATTTTTGTTTCTTTGTCATTGAAAATTAATTTTTATACCGGAAAATTTGACTATTCTATTTTTTTTTGTTTTGAAAAGTTATATTTTGTTGTTGACAATTGCAATATTTGGTTCGAAATTCTTATTTTTTGATAGAAATGTAATATTCGTAGTTATAAATATATCTTTATAAAATTTATAAATATTTATTTATAAAAAGTTAAACACTCTTGTAGAAAATTAATTCTATTTGGTTGAAAATTAATTTTTTGCACTAAACCTTTCACTATTCTATTGGTGTACAAATAAGTTTCCGCCGTTTGACAAAAAATTGTGCCACCCGTAGTTTTTTTTAAATTTACAGATGTAGAACGTCACTGTCGTTAGGTTGGACATTTGTTAGCAACATAGCGTTGA
>CAKNXH010060525.1:158604-175156 GCA_932178445.1 Andricus quercusramuli | reverse complement strand
AGCTGGCAATTCTTAACCGATTTCGGATTTTTTTTCTTCGAAAAATTCAGCATTAAATTCTGAAGAGAGTAATGTGGCCTGATTTTTGAATTTTTTTTTAGTTCAAACTTTCATGTTAATGCAAAGAGTGAAGAAAAAATCTATTTATTCGTTTTTTTGTTTATCACGTTTAAAAATTTGTATAAATTGTTTATAAAATTATAACAAAATATCGGATGACAATTTTCCGTCATTAAATATCACTGGCGATATAATTTGAAGAAAATTAGGAGAAAAAACGATTACTTTCTGCCTTTAAATGTCCACACTAGGCATTTGTTCATATAATTTGTTTATAAAATCAATAAAAAGTATTGGAAGATAATTGTCCAAAGTTAAACGTCACTGACGACCTAATTTGAGGAGGATTAGAAGAAAAATCGATTTCTTTCTGCCTTAAAATGTACACACTGGGAATTTGTTTATATAATTTGTTTATAAAATTGATAAAAAATATCGGATGATAATTTTTCATCATTAAATGTCACTGGCGATATAATTTGAGGAAAACTAAGAGAAAAACCAACTTCTTTCTTCCTTTAAATGTCCACAATAGGCATTTGTTTATAAAATTAATAAAAATATTGATTGATAATTGTCCATCATTAAACATAAGTGGCGATATAATTTGAGAAGAATTAGGGGGAAAAAAGATTTCTTTCTGCCTTTAATTGTCCACACTAGGCATTTGTTTATAAAATTTGCTTATAAAATTAATAAAAAATATATATCGGATGCCAAATTTTTATGATTGGGTATTATTTTTTCGATGAAAGCAAGTAATTTTAACGCAAAAATGTACTTTGCAAACGAAGAATCCATAGTGTAGAACTTTTTTTAAGTTAATTTGTTTATAACGATTAACTTCACAATGTCATAATTTTTTTTGCTCTCAACTACGCCCGTGCCTATAGTCTGGAAATGCTGGTAATAGAAAACGTTTTTTAACGAAGATAAACAAAAAAACAAAAAAATCGACTTTTTCTTCACTCTTTGCATTAACATAAAAGCTTAAACAAACAAAAATTCAAAAATCAGGCCACATAAATCTCTTTAAAAGTTAATGCTGAATTTTTCTCTAAAAAAAAATCCAAAATCGGTCAAGAATTGCCAGCTACAAGTTATTTTGAACCTCGTTTTTTTATTTCATCCCACTGTGCGGTCGGGCGCAGTCAGTTACTTGAACTGGGTAAGAATACGCCGACAGTAGGGGACAATGTCTGGAATAAAAAAATAATGAATATATTCCTGAGATTACCCTGGCTTATTCAGCGAAAAAGCATGGCCGAGATTTTGTCATGAACGTTCAAGCGGTTCGATAGCGCAATTAGCTAAGGTATCGGCAAGGTACATTCGATTTAGGTAGTTTAGGTAGGGTTCGAATCCCCAACGAGTGCGATTTTTCAACGGGTTTAAGCGTGCGATTATATGTATAGAGGACCGTGCGTGAAATTGTGTTATTTAAAATATAAACAAAGTGCAGCAATAATACAAAAAACATTTTTTTTACATAACCTTGTAACACTGTTATGAAATTGTTACAGAACGATTACAGAACAAATTTACATCGTAACACTGTGATATATGTGTTACGGCACTATTACAGAACAATGTTCCTTTGTAACCCTGTTCCTACATTGTTCTAAAAATACATTTTCACTTATAACGCTGTTCCAGAATTGTTACAGATCCTTGACAGAACATGGTTCTGTAACAGCGGTATAGAACAGCTACATTCATTTGGGGACGACATTACTCAGACCATGGTCTAAGTATGTTCTAAGTATGTTACAGAACCTGTTCTTTTCTGTTATAGAACTGTTACATCACCGTTCTATAACAGTGTCCGCTGGGAAATTTGTTATAAATCGTGTTCTAATAGGATGCGTAGTTTTTGTTTTATTCGTGACTTTTCCATTTCTATCATACGGTGCACAGAAGCGAGCGTGGAACGCAAGGTTCAAATGATTTCCAAATCACATCTCGAGCGCGAAGCGCGAGTGTCTGGATGAGAATGTGTTCCTTAAGGTCGATAGAACCTTGAGTAAATAAAGTTTCATTTCATTCTAAAATAAAAACAAATTTAACAATCACTTCACATGTAGAGGTTTTGATAATTTTATAATATTTGCAAATAAACTTTTTTTTTCCATCAAAGTTGAACACGAAGTTCAAAAATCTAGAGAAACCGAACGTAAAGCGCGATTTAAATACGTCCGAGCGCGTAGCGCGAGGTGAATACATAATCGAGCGCGAAGCGCGAGATAAATATATGATCGAGCGCGAAGCGCGAGATCCAACAGTCGCGCGCCCTAGGCGCGCTCAAACTTGCGAGCGAAGCGAGCCGCGCGCGAAGCTCGCGATGAGAATGTGCCCGCGAGGCGGGCAGATTTTTTTGAATTGGAAGAGGAACATTTTTTGTTTTTAAGATTCTTTGCCTCTTTGGAGGGAGAAAATTTTTGTTTAATTTTTTTCGGAATTGGAAGACAACCATTTTTTTACTTATAAGATTTTTATTGAGTTCTGAGAGGTAAATTTTGTCTTCTTAAGACATTATTGAGTAAACGCGGGGCTAATTTGGTGTTTTTAACATTCAGATGAAAGGGAGGATGTTTTTATTTTCAATTTCGTACTAAATATGAAGAGGCACATGTTTTATTTTCTGACGATTTCATTAACGTAAGTTGGAAGGAGGGATTGGTTTCAATTTAGAGCAATAAAACGGACAGCTTCGATTTATATTTTTTAATCAGAAATCTTTGAACTGAGCAATTTATGAAAGTGTAAATTTTAAAATTTTTGTAATGGAAAGTCTCAAAAATTTATATTTTATACATGTAAATTATTGAGCGTTTCAGCTAAAAATTTCTGAATTAAAGTTTGTTTAAGCTTCAATTTCAAGAGTTCCACTTCAAGTGCTTTAATTTTCAGCTTTTAAAATCCTAATTTAATTTTTTTTTCATTTCAGTGACCGTGAAGAGTTTTTGCAAACCGGGAAAAAAGCGGAAATTGACTGGGCATTTTTTCCTTCGATTAAAACGGCCATCCTGAATACCTCTAGCCTGTAACTTGTGGTTGTACTATTTTTTTAGTAAAAATGTTTCTTACGTGAGATCTTCCAACCCCTAACCCCTCATAAGAAATAGTACATATGTACGTCTTACGTGATTTGTGGATGACTCCTTTAAAAATTATGTGTGATTGTTTGCATTAGAGAGTGTCAAAAATAATTTGTTTTCAGATTCACACTAGATGTAAGGTTTTTGTACCTGAAAGAAATATATAGAACGGTCAGGGAAAGTCAGAAAATTTCGAAATTGGGATTTTGTAGAAATCCTGTATAAAGCACTTATGAATGTTGATGATCAGAATTTAAGATGATAAGCTACTAAGATCGTAACATTTAGAGAAATTTTTCTTGTGATTTCTGAAAGGATCGCGGGACAAAACTATCAAGAGCCCACTTTTTGAAACAAAAAATGAGATAATAGTTTAATCTCTCGTTATAGACAGGTTCGAGTCGTGTTTCGTGACTGAGCAGTTTCGATTTGAATCGTTATTGTGGATAATGCATAAAAGCGAACCCTGATCGTTTTTCCTCGCGACCCTTAATTTTATAAGATCTGATTAATTTCAGGCATCTTGAAGCCGCTGTAAGTGCAACATTCCCTAGTTGTGAAAATGCAATGTACAGGTGGCGTCAAGCGAGCAATCCCCCAACACCTGATACACTAGCTTCCTACGCTGGGACTTTAAATTCTAACCATTGGCGAAACTTGACAGATTATAATGGAGGAAGGATCCATGTTTCTTCCGTAACTGACCAAGATTTATCAACGTCAGTCATATATATCGATCTAGAATTTGCTTCTCTGGCATTTAGAAACAATGGGCACGTTTTTGTTGATGCAAAATTCAAAATAGTACCAGTCATCGCTAGAGATTATCAGTTTCTAACACTAATGGGAGTTACACGCGATCACGTAAGAGCTTTGATTTTTTTATGAACAAATTAAATATTTGTTTGAAATTTATAAGAATATATACATTTTGGAGACCTCAAGAATCAAAAAATACTATTTATTTGAATGAATTTGTTTTAAATGCAACGTTACAAATTGTATACTGCAACGGTTTAATCGGCCATAAGTAGTACTTTTGAATCCTAGCTTGTCAAATTGGATCACGTAACTCACAATTTTTGTCAGAAAATACCTCATCCTACATTCTTAGATAGAAGAAATAAAAAATTAATGTGTAAAATTTTTTAACTTTGCTTTTTAAAGAACTTCTGCTGCAGCTTATCGAAATTTGCGTTGGGACCCGGTACAGTGGCTCTGTGCGATCGTCTCGTTCGAAAAAAAGTGTGACAATCTAAGAATAGAAGTGAGAAATTGTCGCATTGAAGCTTTATGAAAATTAGATATTCGCAACGAATTTGCTAAATACTTAACTTTCAATGAATCGTTAAAATTTTAAGAAACTGTAAGTTAAAAACTCTCAGTCAAATTTTGTGCAAAATCGAACCGGTTACTTTTCCGATTTTACTATGAAGATTGTTTAGTTTCAAATCATGTTTCGAATGGTTTACTCCTGAAGATTTCCAAGTTTAAATATTTTATTTTTGAAAATTTTCAATTGCATTTGAAAGTGTTGAATTTTCATGTCGAAGAATTAATTATTTGAAATGAATAAAATAATTCAACTTAAAGAAATTTTGGTTTTCAATTTTTTTCTCCAATGGAAGAGAGACATTTTTTGTTTTTAATATTTTTATCTAGTTGGAAGGTTGCAAATTTTTATATTTTCTGAATTGGAAAAGGAACATTTTTATATTTTGAACATTTTTATTGAGTTGAAAGGATGGCATTTTGGTTATTAATTGTTTTTTTTAATTGGAAGAGGCCAATTTTTTCTTTTTAATTTTCATCGAGTAATGTTAAATTTGGTATTTTTGAGATTCAGATGAAAGGTTTTTTTTAATTTTGTACCAAATTGGAAGAGAGGCATGCATTATTTAAAAAAATTTATTACTATTAGTTAAGTTCATAAACTATAAGAAAATTCAATTTTTCAGTTGTTAAAATTTAATAATGTTTAAGAAAGGAGTTTTATCGATCCTCAGTTAGAATAGTATTCTGATGTTGATGGTAAAATTGGCTTTAGAGTCACAAAAAATAGAAATCAATTTATCGTTGAGTCAAACGTTTCGGCCTCGATTATGGGCCCTCATCAGTGATTTATTTCTGAAATATGGTACAAAAAAAATTTTGTTGATTCGTGGAAGGTTATAATTTTTTGGTGAAATTTTTTTGTTTATATAATAGCAACAAATTAATTTTTTAGAGTTGTAACATAAGACAATAAAATTATTTGCATCGATCAAAGAATTAATTGTTATAAAGATATAAATGAAGACAAAAAATTGTTTAGTTTTTATAATTCAAAACCTCAAGTTATTTCGACATCGTTAAATCATGAGAATATTACAATTTTACATTTTTTTACAGAAGTTATCAAAATTTGTCGGTCTCATCAATAGGAATAGAAACTCACCTTATAAATTTGTCACGACCAGCGACTATTACGAAATAATTATTGTTATTATTGTTGATAGTTATCATTTGTTGATAAATAATTAATAGATAGTAATTCATTATTAATAATTTATAATAATTAATGATAATTAATAAGAATTGGTTATTTTTTTTTGCTTTTCAAACTTTTTCTCGGGTGAACCCGGTTTTTCGTCATAGTCACGGACTAAGTCAAGTGACTGATGAGATGAGGATGTTATAAGTTATTTCAATACGTTGTTTGAAATCATTTACGATGATGTTATAGGTACAAAATTAGAAGCATGGTGTAGTTTGCAGTTCGGCTTTGCCGCTGTTATCCTTACACAGCGGCTGTGAGTGTTGAAGGTGACACCAGTCGCCTCTGGATGCTTTCTTAGATGGTCTAGGAAGTTTCTTACAATGCGACAGGTGTTTAATAAAACCGCCTTTTGAGCTGCCGCCAGTACCCTACTGACTCCTAAATGTTCAAGATGTTCAGTGCATCTTGCGTGCACATTGCCTGTAGCTGAAATCACAATAGGATGAATAGATGCATGTTTCACATTCCTCCATATTGCCTTAACTTCATGCCTTAGCTCGCTATACTTATGAATCTTGGTTGTATAGGTTGTCTGCAAATTTCGGTCAAGCGGACAAGCAATGTCGATGATGTAGACTCTTCCACCTTTTTTCTCTTGCATCACGATGTAAGGTCGATTGGTTCGGATGTAATGATCCGTCTGGATAGTCACATTCTAATATAAGATGTAATCTTCATTTTCTAAAACGGACATTGGAATGTATCTATAGAAAGGCATCCATTCCGTCAACAGTCCTAGGTTTAGGGCAAGTTGTTGATGTATAATGCCCGCCACATCATTATGTCTATGCGCATATTCTCTTTGAGCCATTACGCGACAACCATCAATAATGTGCTCAATGGATTCGTTGGTATCTCCACATAATCGGCACCGGTCAACCACGTCTTGATGTAACACGTGTTTTCGATAATTCCTGGTGCTGAAAACTCTAGCCTGAATCGCAATGACGAATCCTTCCGTTTCTGGATACAGGAGTCCCTTTCTTAGCCAAATGTAATAATTGGTTATTTTTTTTAGAGAAGTTGTAGGCTCCGGAAGCTTCGATCATGATTCCTTGAAGAAACCAATCCCAAAGCTACTGGAACGTGTACGTCATCCGCTTCTGCTCCTTCTGTCCTAGAAGGTAAGCAAGAGCGGGAAATTTACGCGTGATAACATCGGGCAACACTGTTCCTTGGAGTCAGGTCTCTAGCCGCGGATGACCTTACGCGGCAGACAAGAGAGTTGGAGATGAAGGTTTCACCTCTGGATACTTTTTTAGAGCTACCAATCTTTTCAGAATTTAAGAGGAACAGTGTTGACGGACCAGATGGAGTGATCCCAGGAGAACAGCCTTTTGCATCCGGTTCGCGATGAAATGAGCCTGACGCTGGCAAGCCGGAATCTTGTTGAGTTGGCTAATAAATGAAGCTTTCATACCTCCAAGGCAGCCGATTATGAGAATTATAAGATGAACTTTGTAGCCTTGGTACAGCCTACTCAGCTCGAAAAGAAGTGCTTGATATTTCGCCCGTTTTTCTCCCTCCTTTGCCGTGATATTACCATCGGCTGGTGCCGAGAATTCAATCACGTAAATGATCTTGTTCTTCAGATCTTGGAGGACAATGTCAGGCTTCGTAGCACTGATACGTTGAGTGGTGGAGAATGAGAAATTCCAGTAGATCTTACACTGATCATTCTCCACAACTGACTCGAGTTCCCTCTGGGCGTATGGCAAGACGGGCAATAGATCAACACCATAGAAATGCCTGAGATGGTAATATATCACTTTCAGAGCTCCATTGTGTCTTTCTATGTACGCGCAGCGTGCATATTTAGAGCATCCACTAAGAACATGTCCAAGTGTTTCGGGCTCTTGCTTGCACGCCCGGCAGTTGGTATCGCGTACAGGTACATTCATTATGCGCTCGCGGTAAACTAAGGTGTCTATGACGCCGTCTTGACAGGCAAAAAGAAATCCCTCGGTCTCCGATCTCAATCCAGCAGACTTGAGAAACATGTTGGACAGACCCATCAAGAGCTCTTCTCTACGTAGGATGCCGTAGAACTTACCATGGAGGGGTTTCTCAGCATGTTCACTTAGTGGGAGCGTATGTTCTGCTTCCTGTATACGACTTTTGAGCACCAGAGGTGTTAGTGATGCTAGGCCATGTGTAATGTCGCTGGAATTAAATGGGAGGTCAAGCTCCTCTGCGGCCCTATCTGCTGCATGGTGTAGAAACACCGCAGCATTGGAGACTTCATGTTGATGTACCAGTCGCATAAGGGAATCCGTGCTTTTTAGAACTGAGCAGGCTGTAGCCAGAACCGTTCTTCGATGAAGACACTCTAAGCTTAGCAATCCTCTACCTCCTTTATCGCGAGGGAGATATATTCGAGGTACGGAAGATCTAGGATGCAGACTTCGTTGTATTGTCATTATCTTGCGTGTGCTTCGATCAAGTTGTTTTAACTCATCGACGTTCCATTTTACTGCACCAAACGTGTAGAGCAGTATAGGAACGGCCAGCATATTGGTCGCCTGGATCTTATTCTTTCCAGATAATTCGGAAGCCCAAATTTTTCTGAGAATTCGGCGATACCTTTTTCCAAGGGCCGTTTTCAAGTTATGCACATTTTGGGTTTCCGCTTGCGGTATTCCAAGATATGTATATGTATCTCCAATACCAAGATGTTAAATGGTATTTCCGCCTATGAGTTGCACATCCTGATCGTCACTGGATGATGTAGTTTCTAGTCTTCCTTGGTGTAGGTGGACGCAGGCACACTTGTCCAGTCCGAAGCTCATGCCAATCGCTTTAGAATACCTATTTACCGCATCTACAAGGATGTTAAGGTCCTTTTTTGAGGAAGTGAAGAGTTTAAGGTCGTCCATGTATAAAAGGTGGTTGACCTTATATTCTCTTCTGTTCGGCGGGCCACATAGGTATCCAGAGCTTTTGCCTCGGAGCACAATAGATAGAGGCAAGAGGGAAATGCAGAAAAGCATCGGACTTAGAGAGTCTCCTTGAAAGACCCCCCTCTTATATGTGACAAAGCTTGTAGTCACTTGTCTTTTGTCAGATGTTATGACAAATCTTGTCCGCCACAAGAGCATAAGCTCTTTTATGCATTTCACTATTTTTGGATGCACCTCCATGCATTCAAGGGGCTTGATAAGAAGCTCATGGTTCGTGTTATCGAATGCCTTACGGTAATCAATCCAAGCCATGGACAGATTGCGTCGATACCTGATCGAGTCCTGGGTAATACACCTGTCTATTAACAGGTTCTCCCTGCAACCTGCCAGCCCTCTCTTGCATCCACGTTGTTCGACTATTGCACTATTGTCTCGCCGTTTCAATTTTGAACTGAAGCTGTGCAATACGCTCGCGTGTCTTACTCAGACGTACCGAAGTATCGTTACTTCTATCGTCGCTAAGCAGGGAGACCGCCTTCTCGTAAACTACACAGTTCAGATTCCAGAGATTAACATCTTCGGGGAGCAAATCGGGAAGAGCAGTATTAGCTTCAGCTAATTTGTCCATCCTGAGGAAGACTTTTTGGTGGATAGATCTCCTACTTCTCATGTTGGCATTATCGGCTATCTGCAAAGGTGGTCTTTCTGGAACGGGTGAAATGTTCGCTGGAGGATGTTGCTCCTCTTCCTGTTGATAAAGAGCTTCATATCCGTTTTTTCGCAAGAAGGATACCTCATCTCTTAAATACTGAGGCGTTTTATGAGCATCTTCCGGGTGCATATTGCCCCAACGGTCATGTAACCTCTTCATAAATCCTCTCCGCGCCGGTGAGCTTCTTTGCCAACAGGTAAGAAGGTCCCTCCTGAGTTGGTCCGACCATTTAAATCGATTTTCTCGCGTTTGTCCGGGGTCATTGCCTGGTCGTCGCCTCGGTTCGTTCCTATTGCCACTCCCAACTGAACCATGGCCTCCATCCGAGAGGCCTATTGTGGGTGGCACTGCGCGATACTTGTGTCGTAACCGCATAATTCGTTGCATTGGGGAGTTAGCCCAAAGCAACGCGGCTGACTGCAAGAGCCGGAGCTCTCGGGCGATGGGGTCGCCACATCCCTACGCCTTTATCGTTATTATTACGCTATCGTTATTATTATTATTATTGCTATTGTTTATCCTAATAGGCTATTGTAATCTCCTACATATCGACTAATTCTTAATTATAAACTTTTATCACATTAAGCGAACATTACTTTCAATGTCTATTCTCAATAATCTGTCACTATGTCAAAATTACGAACCAATGTCAATGACCTTTTTGTGAATGAAACATTCTGAACTTGGACTGGAAATTATCCTTGTCCTGACAACTCCAACTACCTGCACCCACCTAAGGAAGCTTCGAACCTCGAGAATACAGCAATGACTTACACAGTGTCTAGCCCGACACCCCAAGTCAATCCATATGTTACGCACACAACCAGAGACTCAACTACTACCCCGGTGGAGAGGAAACATATTAGCCGTCGCACGGCCAGTTTAATTTATAGCAGAGGAAACCTGTCAAACCATTTTCCATGGGGCCCAAGGATTCCAGAGGACTAAACTCCATATATAAGCAGCAACCCTCAAACTAAAGGCAGTCTAAAAATACTTGAATCGGAACGTCGATATACACTATAAAATCGGACCAAACCAACAGTATATTTTCTCTACAAATTTATTTAGTCAGTCAAAATTGGAACGGGACGACAGTCTTTTGAATCGGAGTTACATCAGTTTACAATTACAACGTGAATTCAGTTCTCGGAGTTGCCCATTGAAAGGATTACGTGAAGTGTTTCGCTGTTCCAAAAAAGGGATTAAAATAAACAAAAACGTCAAGTATTGGTAAGTTAAGAAAAATCGTTTAATTTAACCTCATTAAATTTTGAATATTAAATAGATTATTAAATTAGTTCATTTTCTTTTAAAGGGTGGAGTTCAATTAATCCACGTTTGGAAGGAAAGGGAATTATCAAAAGTCAATGTTAAAATCTTACGTCACAAAAAGGTTCATAATAATTAATGTAAAATTGAAAATAAAGAAAGTGAATGTATTTAAATTTATTCACTTAGCTTGCCCTCATCCCACTTAGCTAGAAATAGTTAAGTAATTTGAGGCAACATTAATAGGGAAATAGGCTTTGTTACCAAAATAGGAATTTAGCTGTTTAGGTCTTTAGAACGTAACAGAGTCTATTATTTTTTGGTGCATCGGCCCGGGAAAGCAAGCTATTTGAATTTAAATTATTTAATTTCAAAAATTTTTCCGATTTTCAAGAAATTTTTTTTTTCGAACATTTAAAAGTAAAAACTCCTGAAATTTTTTTTTTAAATTTCATTTTGAGTAACGAATAAATTGAAACACTCATTAAAATAGCGTTTTGCATAAAATGAGCAAGCTAAAAGGGTTGACGAATTGACTTTTATTTCTTTCTAAAGATCTAAAACAGAAAAACAACAACGTTGATTTCAAAAGTTGTTTTTCCTGAGTTCATTTTTTCCTTTTTCATGCTTAATTGAATGAAAAAATGAAATTTAAATAGAGTTTTTCTGTTTTACGATTTTCCTTTATACCTGCTAAATATTAAGTAAATGTGCATAGAATTCTAAGATATATAAAAACCAGTGAAATATTTTGTGAAAGTGTATATTTTGTGAAGATTTATCGAAAATTTTACCGACAAAAATTGAATTTTTCCATTGCATTATTTTTATCGGTGTGCGTATCCAAATAGTGAACAAAATGAAAATTAATCCAAATGTCTAATTCTTTAGACAACCCTGCACGAAAAATCATAACGCGAAATTTAGCCAAAAACAATCCGGAATTAACAAAAATAGTAGACCAAAATAAGGCGAAAGCTTTTGAACAAACAAAGAGATCAGAGAATAAAAAAATCGACTGACGAAACTTTGAATCAATCTGTCACTAATTCCTGCAACACAAAAAACCAAATCTCTCTAAATCAAACTCTCATACCAGAAGTAGAGTCTTTTTCAAAAACAAACGCTCAAAATACAAGTGTAGTGATTAGCTCAAGTTCTTCTCACAACAACAGTTTAACTTTAAATAGTACCAAAAATTTTGAAGATTCATTTGTTAATTCCACAATCAAACCGGAAAATTCCACAGTCATTGAACTTGAAAATTTTGAATTAACCCTCGTAGCAAATCAATCATATTTAGAAACTTCCAGTAGTTCGGACTCAGAATCAGATTCAAAAGATTTCAAAGAAGATCCGGAAAAATCAATTTCAAAAAGTGAAAAATTAACTAAACCATTAATTAGGTCAAAAACAAGTAATATTTCAATTTTAAAGAATACCCTCTTGATACAAGAAAACACAATGTCCACACAACAGCAAATTGTTACAGTGGCGAACAACCAAATGGTTTCGCTACGTGATGCGCTTGAGGTCGTATCTTCTTTTATCGGAAATAACATATCATTAGATCAGTTTATCGAAGGATGTAAAGAAGCCAAATATATGCTTCCACAAACTTCGGAAGCAAATTTAACTAAATTACCTAAAACTAAAGTAAAAGGCGAAGCGCGTAAATGCCTATCCGGAGAATCTTACAATAATATCGAAGAATTAATTGATAGTTTAAAACGCGTATATTCATTAAATAAAACGGTATACCTTTTTTTTTGTTTTTTTTGTCGGTGGAATGACAGCTTGTGATCTACTTGTCTTTTATTTCTTTTAAAATATGTTTATGTAAAGACACAAGCTTTCGCTCAACGACGTTGAGCCTCATCAGGAATAAATATAATATCGGAAGGCTGTATGTAGTAACCTAATGAAAACAGAATTCAACTTACAGACATTCTTTTCTTTTTGAACAGGTGGAGATGTGAATTTTAAATTTACTTACGTATAGTTATAAATTTGTTGTCTTTTTTATAAAATATTAAATTTTCATTTTTTGTGTAAAAAGAAGTTTTCCTTAGATTGCAATGAAAAGACACACACACACTCCTGGACATGCAGTTCATTTTGTGTTAGATAAATACTTTTTTTTTTGTTGGGCAGCACTCCTCATCACCATGGCTGCATGTCCAGGAGTGAGGTTATGTTTATCATTACATGACAATTTTGAAAAGAGTCGATCACTAGAGTCACCTATCTTTTGTTTGTAATACTAGAAAAAATTGGAGGGAAATATTTGATTGTGTATAATAGAAATACTTAACGTCTATTTGTAATTAATATTAAGCTACGGCATATGTCGCTAAGAAAATCAGTGTCTGAGCGTTTGTTTACGGAATTACTATATTTTATAATTTGAAACATTTCTTTGAAATTTCGTTTTTTGTAACGTCTTTTTTTTTTTGTAACGTTCGTTTTTTTCAACGTCGTTGAGCGAAAGCTTGTGTTTTTAAATAAACATATTTTCAAAGAAATAAAAGACTAGTAGATCACAAAATGTCATTCCACCGACAAACAAAAATCAATACCACACTAGTCAACACCAATTAACATCTTTATAATAATTACAATAAGATTTGGAATTTGGAAGGAAGTAGTACTGAAGGAATCGGATTTTTCAACGAGATAAAGAACAAATATGGTGAAGAGATCATTTCACACCTTCACACCTGGATCAAGAAAAAGAAAACATTTTTAAAGCTAAGTAATCAAAACCGTTTTTTACTGAGATGTCGTTCGCAAGGATATCTACCTGCACATATTATTAATTCTCAACATCACATCGTACTCAATAACCCAAAATGTAAAGGGCACTTCAATAAAATTGTTATGGATTTCAAAATTAGGATCTTAAAATTAGAAATCACTAATGTACATTTTTTCATTAGAAAAGTCAAAAGAGAGATTGTGAGAATAGAATCAAAATTTCTTAATATTAGAAAAAATGAACCTTTAATTGAACGTTTTTTTGATTGACACAATAGAATATTATACAATTTTGAAAAAGAACTTATAAAAAAATCCGTAAGAAAATTTGAATGGCTTATAAAAAAATACTATAATTTTCAATACAAAAAGAAACCTAACAAAAAATTGCTCATTAACCTCACTGACGTAGAAATACCAGATGATGTAGGATACTTCTTAAGCTTAGGAGAAAAATGTTGTATTTCTCCAAAAAACAAAGGATCAACCATTGAAGAAAGCCTCGCTTGCATTGAGAACAGAATTGAATTAATTCCTAACGAAAGAAGAACAGATTTTAGATCTAAAATATATTGTAACCACGAAGGAATAGTAAGGAGTAGTATCCCTGTAAGTGGGGAGTGGGACGAGCAACGTCCAATAATTCGTTAATGCTAGCTACGAATGAAAACTCGTACGCTCCCCCGTTCACATGCGCACTGGCGGTTGCCATGCCAACGATGTCAACACGCGTTTGAAGTTTCGAACTTTTGTATTGAACGAACATAAACAAACGAACATAACCTACATGTGCATCGAGATGTCAAAAGGTAGCATATTGAGTGGGTATGACATGTGACTGCGAAAACAGCTCTGCGCATGTGCACTGGGGAGCATTCGAGTTTTCATTCGTAGCTAGCATTAACGAATTATTGGACGTCACTTGTCCCACCTCTGCTCACCGAACACATAGGGTGATACCACTCCTTACTATTCCTTCGTGGTTGTAACTTACAAAAATACCTTCAAACAAATTATAATAATAATATAAAATCAAAATACGAAATACTCGGAGAAAAAACAAAAGAATTCTTGAAACAAAACACTAACATTTTCGTCACTAAGTCTGATAAAGGCAATACTTCAGTTGTTTTAAAGCAAACCGACTACATAGAAAAATGTGAATCCCTTCTACTAGATAAAAACACTTACTTCAAACTAAATAAAGATCCAACTAATAAAGTACAATCTGAACTAAATAAAATTAATTAGTAACCTGTTACAAATAGATTGTATTAATACTGGCTTAGCTAAATTCTTAAAAAGTTACAATGGTAACGCTCCGAGATTTTACGGACTACCAAAAATTCACAAGGAATCAATTCCTCTTAGACCTGTCACTTCCTTTATTGAATCACCTATATATAACCTTTCTAAATATGTTAGTAAACCAATTCAACAAATCATTGGAAACACTACTTCTTATATAAAAAACAGCTGATACCTTATTACAAAAATTAAAAATATTCAAATTCCTAATAATCATAAAATAGTTTCTCTGGATGTCAAATCATTATTTACTAACATTCCAAAAGAACTTGTTTTAAAAAAAATCAGAATTAACTGGTTCAAAATTAGAGAACATACAAACATACGAGTTAAACAATACCTAGAACTAATAGAATTTTGCTTAGATAACGCATATTGCATCTTCCAGAATGAATTTTCCAAACAAATTTTTGGTACCCCTATGGGATCCCCACTTTCCGGTATAATTTCTGATCTAGTAATGGAAGGACTTGAAAAAGAAGTTTTTAAAAAACTACCATTTCAACTGAATTTCTACTATAGATACGTCGACGACAAATTGACATGTGTCCCTGACGACAAAATAGACACTTTACTCCATTTTTTCAATTCATACCATCCTAGACTACAATTTACTATCGAAATAGAAAAAGACAATGCAATTAATTTCCTAGACGTCAATTTACAAAAAGTCAACAATAGCATTATAACCAACTGGTACCGAAAAGAAACATGGTCAGGGAGATATGTCAATTTTGAGTCAAACATTGCAATTAAAGACAAAATTTCAGTCATTAATAATCTAGTTGATAGGGCCGTTACACTTTCAGATAGTAAATTTAAAAAGAAAAATTTGAATATTGTCAAAAATACACTTAAAAAGAATGGTTATCCTTTTAATTTCATCAAGAAATATATTAATAAAAGACTTACTATTTTAAAAAACAAAAACCAAATATCAAACACCACAAATCAAAATACTAATCAAAAATTAGATCTTAACCAACTGATTGTCTTACCATTTATTAATGAACTTACGAGATTTTACAAAAGAACTTTTTCAGAATTTAATATTTTATTAACTTACAAATATGAGAAAGATCTTTTTCAATGTTTAACCAAAAATAAAGATAAAACTCCAACAGAACAAAAAACTCACATCATTTATTTCATCCCATGCGAATGCGGAAGCGTATACGCGGGACAGACAGAAAGACATTTTAAAGATAGAATCAGGGAACACAAAAACGATTGAAAAAGAGACTCTAGAGGTACTGCCTTAGTACAATACTCAAATACCTTAGATTACGAATTTGACTTTTCTAATGCCAAAATATTAGGTACAGAAAATAACTACAAAAAACGAAATTTCAAAGAAATGTTTCAAATTATAAAATATAGTAATTCCGTAAACAAACGCTCAGACACTGATTTGCTTAGCGATATATACCGTAGCTTAATATTAATTACAAATAGACGTTAAGTATTTCTTTTATACACAATCAAATATTTCCCTCCAATTTTTTCTAGTATTACAAATAAAAGATAGGTGACTCTAGTGATCGACTCTTTTCAAAATTGTTATGTAATGATAAACATAACCTCACTTCTGGACATGCAGCCATGGTGATGAGGAGTGCTGCCCAACAAAAAAAAAAGTATTTATCTAACACAAAATGAACTGCATGTCCAGGAGTGTGTGTGTGTCTTTTCATTGCAATCTAAGGAAAACTTCTTTTTACACAAAAAATGAAAATTTAATATTTTATAAAAAAGGCAACAAATTTATAACTATGTCACGTCCCGTGACGTATATATATGTTAACATATTTATTGATATATTTATATATTTGCATGATTATACTAATAAATACTTAATAAATATAGAGCGAATATTGTGCACTGTGTAGTGCAGCTATACATATAT
>CAKNXH010060525.1:109446-148080 GCA_932178445.1 Andricus quercusramuli | reverse complement strand
CCTACGGTTTTCCCCGATTCGACTGTCCAGTGTCTAGTGTGTCAAACTGGTATCTTTCGCGTGTTAGTGTGTGTGCCCTTGTGTCAAGTGTTGTGCACCGGGAAACCCGAATCTGGGATTTCCCATCTTGGATTACTTCGTACCCATTCAACCCTGAATTGGAACCCTTATTGTTTACATCAAGGTGCACAACCCCTTTCTTTCACACCACTACACGGAGACCATCTAGATATCATTTGATTCTTCAATCGAATCAATAAACCGGTAAGTTCTAATTTTAATAAATCCAATTTCATTATCTAACTCCTTTTGGGCCATAATACATGAGTCCCCTTTATTTTAAAGGTCCTGGCCAAGGATTAGAGTGTCTACATGCCTTCCTTCAGTTTCTTGTGCTAAAGCCTTAATAAACAATACGTTTCAAGTGTAATTGATTATAATAAATTGTTTAAACTAATCTATATTTATTTATTGGCTACTCTTTCCTCTTCCCTGTGCGAGATCTTCGATCTCAACTAAATCGAGGAACCTAATTAAAAGGGAAAGTATTTTACGTTTTCCATGACGTAACAACTATAAGTAAGTAAATTTAAAATTCACATCTCCGCCTGTTCAAAAAGAAAAGAATGTCTGTAAGTTGAATTCTGTTTTCATTAGGTTACTAGATACAGCCTTCCGATATTATATTTATTCCTGATGAGGCTCAACGTCGTTGAGCGAAAGCTTGTGTTTTTAAATAAACATATTTTCAAAGAAATAAAAGACTAGTAGATCACAAACTGTCATTCCACCGACAAACAAAAATGAATACCACACTAGTCAACACCAATTAACATCTTTATAAAACGGTATACCAATCACAGGGTGAACTGGGAAACATTTACCAGTGGGATAATGAAAAAGTCATCTCATTCGCGACACGTGTAAAAGAAATAGGTGATAAGATTCTAGATGCCCACAAAATAAATAACACAGGATCTCAAGATAGAAGTTTTAGTGCAGAAATTTCTAAAGGTATTAAGGACTGTTTTCTTAGTTCCATAGATATAGAGAGAAAATTAGCAGCAACATCAGCTCTACGTTCAAATAGGCGTTATAAAGAAGAAATAAACTCAGATAAAACTGATAAAAATAAAATTAACATTGCTCAAGAAGACATTTCATGTCAAATTTGCCGCAGAAGGGGTCATATAGCTCCTACCTGCAAACAACTTTTTAACCCTACAATGCAAAACCGATCAAATTTCGAAGAAAGAAGAACACAAAAACCGTTAAATTATTTCAACCAGCGTGGAAATTCTCAAAATAAAGACTATCAACCCCGACCGTACTACACAGGACCCCAACAAAACAGAGAAACTCAATGGGGCACGCGACAACCATTTCAATCTCAATGGGGCGTGCGACAACCGTTTCAGACTCAAAGGCAGTTTCGACCCGAACAAAACTTATGGCAACCCAATAGATCATTTCATGGGCAATCAAATTTTCAAAATCAGAGGCATAACAGACCAAATGAAAATCAGAGAAATTATAATTCCACCCCACAAGAATGCCGTTATTGCAAGAAATTAGGACATACAATTGATCTATGTCGAAAAAGGATATTTAATGAACAACAGCAACAAACTGGAACTCAACAGAATCAGGGAAATGCCAAACCCCTCCCGAATTAAGGTGCGTCGGAGGAGGTGGAAATATAAAAAATTTAAACGCACCGGCAACAGAAAATAAAAATGTCATAAAAGACGTAAAGATAAATTTAAATAATGTCAATCCAATTCCATCAATTTATATATCTGTTGATGGCCTGATACGCACAGCACGTATGATGATTGATACAGGAGCAGGAAGAAATTTACCTAAACTGAATATAATTGAAAATTCTACCAACATTAATCAAGACGAAATCTTACACTTAACAGGAATAAATGCTTTACCGGTTTTTACGTTAGGTCAGGTAACTCTTGATATTCTTGGATGCCCAACGATTTTTAATCTAATTCCAAATAGTGTCCCTATAGAAGAAGATGGAGTTTTAGGTTCAGAATTTTTTATCGAAAATAAAGTAAATATAAAATACACTGAAGAATGTCTTGAAATTAAAGAAAACAAATATTCATTTAAAGCACCAGAATCTAGCATAATCTTACCAGCTAGGTCAATCTCTAATATATGTCTTGAAATCGAAAATAAAGATAAAGACGAAGGTTACATTCCTCAACTTTATTTAGCTGATACAATTTATATAGGAAATGCCATAGTAAAAAACCACGAAGGAAAAGCATACATGAAGGTCGCTAATACAAATGCGGATCCAGTTAAAGTCGTCATTTCAAAAATTTTCTTGGAAGATTTTGAAGAAATTAACATGAGCGAACCAGAAGAAAATCGTGAACAATGTGAAGGAGCAGAAATTAACATTTTCAACATCACAGGTGAAGCTAGGATAGATAAAATAAAAGAATTACTTCACCTTGATCATTCAAATTCGGAAGAGAAAACTTACGTCGACAAATTAATAAATAAATATTCAGACCGTTTCCAGATTCCAGGAGAACCCCTTGAACCCACACATGTAGCAAAACATACGATTCCCACTATTGACGAACAACCAATTTTTACGCGACCATTTAGACACCCTCAAGTTTAAAAAGAAGAATTAACGTCAGGTAAATGAACTTTTAAAAAATAAAGTGATAAAGCCATCACAATCTCCCTATTGTTCACCAGCCTTTTTAGTTAAAAAGAAGTTGGATTCTCAAGGTAAATTAAAGTGGAGAATGGTCCTCGACTTTCGGAAACTCAATGAAAACACAATAGGAGACTCTTATCCTCTCCCAAATATCAATGAAATATTAGATCAACTAGGAAACGCTCGTTATTTTTCGGTCCTCGATTTAGCTACAGGATTCCATCATATACCAATGGATCCAAAAGATGCTCATAAAACAGCTTTTTCAACTCCATACGGGCATTATGAATTTGGTAGAATGCCATTCGGATTAAAAGACGCTCCTGCTACCTTTCAGCGATTAATGGACGTAGTACTAACAGGATTACAAGGTACTGAACTTTTTGTGTATTTAGATGATATCGTCTTGTACGCAAACTGTTTGGAAGAACAAACAGAAAAATTTGAGAAATTAATGACTCGATTGCGAAACGCAAATTTACATCTGCAACCAGATAAGTGCGAATTTTTGAGGCCTGAGGTAACTTATTTAGGGCATATAATAGTCCGAATATATAATATATATATAGTATATAATAATATATAATATAATATAATATAATATATATATAAATATATAATAGTCCGCCCGGATCCCAGAATATTAAAAGCAGTTTCTGAATTTCCAATTCCAAAAAAAGAAAAGAATATCAAAGAATTTTTAGGCTTAGCAGGTTATTATAGAAGTTTTATCGACGGATTCGCTAAAATAGCTTCACCTTCAACTCAACTTTTAAGAAAGGATACACCTTTTATATGGACAGCAAAGCAACAATTAGCCTTTGACACACTCAAACAAAAATTATGTGAAGAACCCCTTCTTCAACGTCCCGATTTTACTCAGCCTTTTATTTTAACAACGGATGCTTCAGGATACGCAATCGCGGGAATACTCTCACAAGGTAAAATAGGTCAAGACAAGCCTATCGCATATACCTCACGCGCTTTAAATGACTGTGAAAAGGAATATGACACTTATCAAAAAGACGCACTGGCTATTATATACTCGGTAGAACATTTTCGTCACTACCTCTATGGAAGGAAATTCACCCTAGTAACTGACCACAAGCCGCTCGTATGGTTTCAAACTACGAAAGATCCGTGTTCAAGAGTAACACGATGGAGACTAAAATTAGCAGAATATGACTTCAATGTTGTTCATAAAGCAGGTAAAACAAATGTCAATGCTGACGCCTTGTCACGGAATCCTGTCGAAACGAATGTTGTTATTGTGAATGAAGAAGAAAAAGGTCAACCAAACTCAAGAACAGTGAAAGGCCTCAAAAATAAAATGAGCCCTATTTTTATCTCAAGTTCAATTCCCGCAAAGACTAGGAATGACAATAAAAACAAAAATATTTTTGAGAATTCAAAAGGTAAGTCAAAATTAAACAGAATTCAAAGAGTTGTACATTCAAACAATGAAATAATTATTACATTACATGAGCCCAAATCTCCCAAATCTCCGAGGAAGAAATACCCTCAAATGTAAGTTCAGAAGATGAGCCTGAATCTCAATCAGCCATCTCAGAATTATTATTCAACATTACTAAAATTATTTCAGAATTTGGGAAGAAACATGCCCCTAAGAAAAAATCACGAGTGAATGTAATGAAAACTCGAAATCAAACACAGAAATTAAATACAGAAAAAGAAAAGAAAAATGAAGTGACATATAAGGATTTTTCAGACTCCGAAGCCGAGGAATACAAAAAAAAAAACAGAAATCATAAGTCAAAAAAAGAAGCGGAAGACAGGAAAAGAAGCAACTCAAGTTCCAAATATAAATGCGCCTGAGTCTACGAGAAAAAAAGAGGTAGGCCTAGAAAGAACACAACGCAAAATCCAGTAATGAAGAACAATAGTCCCAAAAAGAAGAATAAGAAGAAAAATGAAGAGAACTCCAACGAAGAAAATGACATCATTGATTCTGACCCTGAATTTTCAAAAAATATTAAATTGATTTGCGATGATTTAGAATTAAATTCCTCTTCAGAAAATTCCGACGAAAATTCTGATGAAGATTTTCAAGGCAATGAAAAAGACTTTTTTTCAGATAAATCCGAAGAAGAAATACCGGATGACTTCGATGAAATTAACATACCAACACTTTTTCCTCAAACAGAAAACTCAAATATTGAAGATTCGGCAAACAGTCCCCCGCCAGAACCGCCCCCTGCCAAGCATGACGTACAGGCTGGAAACATGGCAACGAACCATAATGTAATTGAATGTCGAGACCAACTCACAATGCGAAAGGACAACTACGCCTACTTTGTCAGAACCAATGGAGAACCCCGTGATAATGGATCAAAAAGTTTATTAAAACGTAATGAGTTACCAAAATTTATAAATCTTTGCAAAGGAAATGCAAAAGAATTTCGCCGCGGACAACAGTATCATTTTGCGATACCTATCCAATCTGAATCCAAAGAAAGTATTTCTGAGTCGCTAAATAATATAAAATTGGCAATTAACTCATTACATTCGATAGCAAAAACTTAAAAATTAAGAACAATTAGTATAGCAAAAACATCACAAGTTAATAATATTCAATGGGAAGATATTTTAATCACACTTAATAACACCTTTTTAGAATCATCAATAAAAATTATAATATGCACCGGAATCATTCAATATGCAACTAAAGAACAAGAACAACAATTAACAGAAGAAGCCCATTCTTCAGCAATTGGTGGTCATAAAGGCGTGACTAAAACTTTATAACAGGATTCGCCAAAATCATTATTGGCCTAATATGAAACTTGATATACAAAAATACATTCAAACTTGCCTTAAATGTCAACTAAAGAAACTTATTCGAGTAAAAACAAAAGAGCCTATGATCATCACAGATACTCCAGGTACAGCATTTGAGAAAATCTCAATGGACATTGTCGGTCCACTTCCAATAACAAAAAATCAAAATGAGTACATTTTAACAATCCAGGATAATTTCACAAAATATTCTTTTGCATTTGCTCTTCCTAACGCACTTGCAAGCACAATTGCTGATGCTCTTGTCAAAAAATGTATATATATATTTTTGGATCACCAAAATCAGTTCTTACAGACCAAGGAAAAAATTTTCTCGGTAATCTTCTCAGAAGATTGGCAAAAAGATTTAGAATTAGACAATTCAAAACAACTACATTTCACCCACAATCAAACGGTTCTTTAGAAAGATCACATCACGTACTGGCTGAATATTTGAAACAATTTGTTGATAAAAATTCTGAATGGGACGATTGGCTTGAATTAGCTACCTTTTCATATAACCCTAGCATTCACGAGGGAACACGCTGTACCCCATATGAATCAGTTTTTGGAAAATTAGCCAGATTACCATCAAGTGAACCTCCGGTAGAAAGCGAAAAATTAGAAACTTATGATGATTATTTAACTAAATTAATAACACGCCTACATAAAATTCGTGGAATCGCTAGAGACAATTTAATCGAAGCCAAACAAAAATCAAAAAAATATTATGATGGACCCTATAAAGTTCTAGAAATATTAGGGAAAGGCAACGTCAAAATCGAAATTAAAAATAAACCAAAAGTAGTTCATATTAATTGACTGAAACGCGCTCGATTGAACAAAGAAGATTAACAACAAAAAATCATATTTTTACAACGTTTCAGATTCCGTTCCTCAATGGATCCCATACATAGCCAAAGAATTGACATCTATTCAGATTTTATGACACGACACATTGACATAGTAATATTATGGCCATTTTTATTTCGCAATAAAATTTTTAATCGAGACGATTGTAACATCCCTACTTGGTTAAAAGATCTTAGAAATCCTAGTACAACAAGAAATATAATTCAAACAATAAAAACTCGTGGGCCTTTAGCATTTCAAAATTTTTTATTGAGCCTACGACAATCAGAACATGGACTTTTTGCTGATCTTTTGGAATAGGTATTTATTTTAATACCTCTAACAATTGACAATTAATAATTAGTTAATGATTCGTAAAAAAAATGGAAAAGCAAAGTAGATAAACAAAAACTCCTTTTCCAGAAATGGGACCCAGAGAACGAATCGCGACAACCTTAATTTTACTCATATTATCGGGAGCAACGGTCGAAGCACTCATCGGGTATTACTGCGGAGCAAATCAACTTAATTTAACAACCTTGTCGTTACTGGAAGTAGGAGAATGCGATATACCTAAGCCACAGGTACAAGTAGAAACAAAATTCATTCAATTATTACAACTCTCAGATTATTACCCCAGTCACGTCAAGCAATGCAAAATTGAAATCAAGCGTACAATATCATACTGTGGAGCATATTCTCACACAACATCAGTCAGTAATGGTATAAGCGAATATATTCAGGACATCTCACGCGAACAATGCGAAATACTACATGCTACTGGAATGATATCGTTAGGTCAGAACTTACAACTATCAAATCTCAAAATTAATAAAACTTCAGATCACAGCGTACTTTTAGCAGGAACTTTAGAAATGAATGAAGCTTGTTACGGAACACAATACTCAGATCCTTTTGGAACATGGAATAATGTAATTGTTCAAGCAGTTGTCAAAGTCTCTTTACAAGAATATTATACAAAAATGAACCTTAATACGAACAAAATTCACCTACGTTCTGGAGTTATATGCTCATTTTCTGAATAAAATTCTGTTGAGATGGAGGGAGGTCACACATTTTGGAATCCTTTACCAAATGATGTTTGCCAGTTCAATAAATACGAAGTTTTATACGAAGGTTTTGCAAATAAATCTATAGATAATAGTAAACAAAATTCAGAGATACTGTATTCACTAACTAGTCAAGACATAACTTTTATTTTGGAAGAAACCGGTAGAATTCCCAACTGCAATTTAATGCTGATACATACTGAACATCCTAAATTAATTATACTTGAAATTACACCAGGAACTTCAATTTTTCAAAATAAACGCCCTCCTGTTGAAAATATGGATCTTTTCACTTATGTAAATTCCAAATTTGTTTATGTCGAAAGACATATCCGCAGTGAAGTCAAGAAATTATACTATGACATATTAATCCAAAAATGCGAATTAGAACGAAGAGTCTTCAAAAACTCTTTAATTTTGGCTACACAAGCACCTGATGAATTTGCGTAGCAATTAATGAAAGGCCCGGGTTACACGTCAATAATAGCAGGAGAAGTAGTACATGTTATTCAGTGCATTCTAGTCGAAGTAAAATACCGTAAAACCGAGGACATTTTGATCAAACATAAGTTTCACAATGTCCAACCAACCAAAAGAAATCAGTGGAAATCCATCATCAGCACATCTGGACCGTTCTCAAAACTCGTCAAAAGATCGTCAATTCGCGGCCCTCGACCTTCTAAGATTTTTTGTAACTACTCATGATTTATGTAACGAAGTACAGCCTTCTAGTAACTCAGTCGAATCTCACACACGAGAAATATCCACACAAACCGATCCTCGACCCAAATTGATACAATGGGAAAATTCATATGCAATTATTGCGCAACTAGGGGACACAGAATACAAACTTGCCCTATAATTACTAGACAAAAACAGTCACAAATATATATTAATGCCATAAATCCTTCATTTCTTGTAATAGAAAATACCAAACTTCATGAAACCATAAATCTCCTACGCACGTTTTTTATCCAACGCTTCTAAAATATACATTTTAAATTATCTTTACTAATCTATGCTTGTCATTTTTCAGGCAAGCCTTTGATCCTCTTCATATTGCATGTGAGACGTGAATCTCATTTATAATCGTAAGTTAGAATTCATTTTTTGTTTAGGAACAAGGAAAGCAGCATGTTCAAGATACTCGTCATCATTCACCTACTATTCATTCATACAAATCAAGCCAAGTACTATGTACAAAATCCTTTTCCGCAAACTTCTGGCATATATTTTGAATCTTTAGGAAATGTCACGTTATTTTCTGGTGAATGGCATATTTTTTCTTACATCAACATAAAGGAATTTTTAAACTATCGGACCCGTGACACTATTGAATTAAAAGTTAATACAAAGAAATTAATTATAGAAACTCTTTTAAATGAAACTCAATTAATCCTTGATAACACTTTAAATATCACATCAAAGAACAATAACTTTGCATTTCAAACCGCATTTACAAAAATGTTAGCCTTGGGAAATTCTACATTATACGGGCCAGAAGAACAAATTTACATTTTTCCCAATCCTTTATCAAGAATTATTGAAGAAATTACACTTTCAAGTGAAACTTTCGACAAACTTGTAGAATGGCATAGAAACTCTTTAAAAGACGTATCTGCTATGTTCACTACCATATGGACTGCAAATTTAAATGAATTAACAGACAGATACATTTTTTGTTTACAACAAATGCTAACTATTTTTGTTTTTGCAACAAACAAAAAATGGCACCCAGTATTAACATTATCAATTCCTTTAAATTCAATTGAAAAACTGCTATCAGTAAACTCACAACCTCACGAAAACTCGCTCTCAGATTTATTAAAACTCTCTAAGATTGAAATTTTCTCTTATCAACACAAAATTACAATTTCCCTTACACTACCCTTCTCGCCTGAGAAAAATTACCGCATTTTCAAACCACATTTATTACCAATTTTTCACACATTCAACACAAATTACACAAGTTCAATTTTTATCGACTCAAAAATCTCTTATCTTGCTATCTCACATGATAATGAAAGATATTTCACATTCAACGATAACTTTTTACATACATGCCAACAATCACCTGTAGGAAAAATTTTTCTATCAAATCCATCTATATTTAGTACAAAAACTAATCCAACTTGTGAAACTTCGCTCTTTATAAAAAATGTACCCTATCATTGTCCTTTTATTTTTTAAATTTCACAAGCCAATCACTGGACCCCATTAAAATTCTATCACGGATGGCTTTATTCCACTCATTTTCCCACTAAAGTTCAAATTCATTGCCCAAATTCACACTCATTTTCAATCACAATCGAAAACTCTGGCACCTTGCAAGTTCAACCAGAATGTACTATAGAATATAACAACCAAATTCTGCCACAAATTAGTACTGTTTCTAAAACACTTGTCGATTCCATTCCGATTACAGAATACTATATTCCTATCTGCAAAATTACCCCAAATCTTTGAAGTTTTTCTGTAAATTTCCCTTCACTACTTGAAACATTTTTCTTTAATTGGAATAATAATGATATTATCCCACTTTCTACTGTAGAGCAGGAAATATTTATACTTATTCATGTACAAAAACTCTACACAAAAAAAACTAGCATCCGCTGAAGATCTTGAGATTTTATCTTTTTACACATTCTTATTGATCCTAAGTTTTACTATCACTCTTTTCTTTTCTTTGATATTTGGACTTACTTTATATTTGAAAATTCATAGAAATACAAAATTCTTAAAAACTTTTAATCCAGATATTACTCACCAACATTTTAACATCCTAGAAGAAAATTTTGAACAACCACGCGATTATTCACCAATATCCATTACACCATAATTAAAGGAATCACAAAATCACGAAACACTTGTTCAAAATTAATTTAATTTCTTTCACTTCATTTGAAATCAAATAAACCTAATAACTTTTCACATTTCTCATATATTAAAATCACAAATTTATCACTTTATTTTCAGTCTTTTCTTTCTCTCTCTTTTTCCTCCTTTTCCCTCTTCTCAATCTAAAAACTGTAAAAAAAAGAGAAGAATTTAGATATAAGAAAATTAATTTTTTTTATCTCTCTTTTCCTTATCTCATATTATACACTTACTTCTTCCACAATAAAGTTTGAGATTTTAAACTTTATATTATCCACAAGAAAAGGTTGATCAAATCCATTTTTTTCTATCTCTATCTCAGCACGATCTACTCTTTTTCTAATCCAATTTTTATCTTGGCCAGCCCATTGCCATGGCATTTGGACATGCACGCCATCGTTGAGACGAAATTTTTTGGCTTTTAATAAATACGTCTCATTTAAATCATCATAGCGTATTCTCCTTCCATCAACCTAATAAATTAAAACCAGTTTAAATTCTCCTATTCTATTTTTTTGACTTCTTTCAAAAAAGTATATATAAAATTATTCAAATACTCACAAGAATCAACCGGAAGTTTTCGAAAGTACAAAATTTCTTTGCAACTCGGTACACACCTTTCTGATGCAAATTATTCTTCGAGATAATTTCATCGCGCAAGACTTTTTGTTGCCCCAAACAAAAATCTGCCCAATGATTAGGCCCATAATGAGTATGTTCATCAAGTTTTCCCACTCGAAATTCGTTCAAGCCCAATTTTGGTTCACAAACGTTTTTACACCACTTGATCAACTCATACCTTTCTAAAGGAACCACAATTTCTTCCTCACTCTGTATTCTATTTTGCAGTATCACTGGCACCTCATTTTCTAGAATTTGAATACCTTGCTTAATATTATCTCTCATTTCTATGACTTCATCATTTTCAATGTCCAGATTTTCTGTATTTTCAATCAACCCAACAGGGCTATCAAAAATAATGTCATCCCAACTTAACTATTTCTCATTTTCTTTCTCCACACGTCCATCTCTTAACTCCACATTCACTACACTCGTTTCCGGAATTTGAAAATCTACTATCATTTCACTATTTTCATCACTGTTAAAATCTAAATTCCAAACAGAGTACTGCATACTATTTCCGTCGTCGCACATCTTGATACTCAAGGAAACTAACTCAGACTAAATTTTCCCTGGACACTACCCCTTATTTTTCACACAAAATCTCTTAAAACCTTCCTTTAGCAAAAAGGACAAGAACCCTAAAAACTTTCTAGCGCAACATGCATGACAGGCCCAGGGTTAAAAAACCAACATCTTGAGTTTTCAACCATTACACAGCCATAGCAGGAAAACGAATTATACCGTGAAAGTCATAAAAATTCTTTTTTCCTCATTCGTAAAACCCAAAATCAATACCTTTTTGACTTCCAACAGTTACATACTAGGAACATTTATGTTTCACTTATTCAAATTATACAAAAAACTATATTTCATTTTCACATTACATCATACTCATTCCGAATTAAATATTCAGTCATACTAAATGAAAAAATTATAGAAGACAAGAAAACAGAGCATATTTCATGATGATCAAATTTCTTTTCTTACCCTCAAAAATTAACTCAACAATATATGTAAAAATAATAATATATTTTTTGCAACACATGCATGAAAATGGCCATATTCCGTGTCCATAAAACGTACGGAAAATTGCAGATTCCTCTACTGTGAGAGTAGCGTGCGGGAATGTAACATTCCCGCACTGAATCGTTTACGAGCGCTTATCTTTAGTTCGAGAATTAATATTCACACGGCATGTGAAACAATTACGCGGCGTTTCCCGGGCAACTCAACTGATCACATTTGTTTTCATGACGCTCATGAAAAGCTGTCAAACATCCGACCAGTCGATATGAATATAGGTGCACTCTCAACACTGTGAACACCGTACTCAATGTTTTTTTGTTTTTTTAAAGTTTAAGTTTAATGTAATAACATTGTGACTCAATATTTGGTGGCTTTGCCTTAGTCAGGGGGCTTCGCCCCCCGAACCCCCCAGCAGGGGCATCGCCCCCTGCACCCCCACCGGGGCTGCGCCCTGGACCCCCACCCCCCGCGCCACCGACCTCCATATCGTATTTTTAATTGCATTTTCATGCATTTTTTGCAAAAAATATCGTGTGTGACATGTGCTGGAAGACATTCCACTCGTGAAGTTTGTACCACTCGATTACGGCTTGCACGCACTCGCCTTCGGCTCGTGCGTTCGCCTCCGTCTCGTGCTACAAACTTCACACTCTTGGAATGTTCAACTTCACGCACTTGTAACACAATGTACTATTCTTTAAAAAAAAAACGTTAATGTACCATTGTTGATCAAAAAAAAAAAAAAAAGAAAAAGAAAAAACTTATGTGAGAACGCTTGGTATTTAGGTATACTCATTTTTTTTGTACAGTCTTTGCACATTTCTTAGTCTTCATTAAAGGAAAAGTATTTAGTTTCTTTAATTAATAATAAAACATTTTCCTCTACCTACAAGCATGATTCCAATAGTAGCATCATATCTTATCTCATCAAATCATTACAATCCTATAGTAGCAAAATATTCTATAACAATTTCAACCAAATATATTTTTTCTTTTTCTTTTCTACCCTCAGGAAAATGATTTATTCAAACGAACCTGTTCCGAAAACCGCGAAAAGAGCACCTCGTTATATCGACCCAACAAAAAGAATCGAATTGTACAGTTATTTTTGTTGCCTGCGTACACGATATGTCCAAGTTGCGTATGAGCATCCGGACATGTGTAAAAGTGTCTGTTCTTCTTGCTTACCTGAAATAGCGCCATAGATTAGTTCCGAATACAAATTAATAATTAGTAACCATTGCGCGATTAATCCAACACTCACGGCCTCTGTGTAAGGGTAACAGCGGTAAAGACAAACTGCAAACTACACCATGCTCCTAATTTTGTACCTACAACATGAGCGCTGAAGATTTCAGACATTGTATTATATTAACTTCTAACATCCTTATACATCAGTCACTTGACATAGTCCATGACTATGATGAAACACCGGGTTCAACCGAGAACAAGGTTTAAAAAAAATAATAATAATTTCCCATGGTAGCTCTAAGAAAGCACCCAGAGATGACTGTTGTCACCTCCAACACTCGAGGCCGCTGTGTGAGGATAACAGCGGTAAAAACAAACTGCAAACTACACCATGCTTCTAATTTTGTACCTACAACATCATTGCAAATGATTTCTAACATAGTAATAAATTAACTTATGACATCCTCATATCATCAGTCACTTGACTTAGTCCGTGGCTATGAAGAAAAACCGGGTTCACCCGAGAAAAAGTTTAAACAAAAAATAATTTCCCAAACCTGAGGTGTTCTCGCGTTGTCGTTGCGGTAGGGCTTGAGCTTTCCCCTCATGAATTTGACGGCTATGTTGGCCGTAGCATTGCTACTGACAGGGTTTCCCACGCCAGACAGGCAGGGAACGAAGAGGAAAGTGACTAAGAAGATCACCAAAACCCATAAATGATAATGGAGAGTATTTTGAAAATTTTGAAATGCTTGTCGGTACCCGAGGATCGTCGGGGCGCCCCTGGAGCCACCGCTGGGGGCCACAGCATGCGGGACGGTGGTGATGGTGAGGTGCGAGCTGGTCAGGCAGATCTCACTTATCAAACAGCTGGCCAGCAAGAACATCTGCGACATACGGTAAGCAGTGAAACATCAATTGAGGATGCTTTGGCTAGCGTTAGCTTTTTGCAGCCAAACACTTCAACAGAAATATTGTGGGAGAGCATCAAGTGGGATACCACAATGCGTGAGTTTTAGAACGAAATTTGCCGCAAAGTATCCTCAAATAGAGAAAGTCGCACTAAGAGATCTTATCGCTAAGGTGAAGGACATCAGGACTAATCTACTCATGTCAGAAGACCAAGCAATGAAGATTAAACAGCAGGTTGATTTAGAGTGAAAAAACAACAGCAATGACCAGAAGTTAGAGGAAGCCACGTCACACGAACAAGCAGGGGCAATTGATGTTCTTCCTCAACCTGGTGATCATCCAGCACCACCACATCCTCCGGAGGTGGATGGTCTAATACAACCAGTGCCAGAAGCAGATGTTCAACAACCAAGGAGGCGATTAAAATGGACATACCATATGAACAGAGATGTGATGCGCTTTTATTTTTTGGCAAAGAAAAGTGGGCAAAGTGTAAGGAGAGAACATCATCGATTCTTTTTACTCAAGTACCCAGAACTAGCCACAAGAATAAATGAGCAGAATCGAGCAGATAAAAAACGCTCAATATCTGTAAACAGATTGCTTTCGGCTGTTGAAAAAGCTGCCATCGAAATGGAAGTGGAACAGCAGCTTCCTATTGATGATTGTCCATTGAAAGATGTGGACAACGAAGACTTGATTCAAACTGAAGGCATAGGTGCTAGAGATAATGAACATCAAACATCGAATCCACTAGAACCACGTCCGGACATTATAAACGATGATCTGAACAGCGAAGCCCTCGAAAAACTACAGCACCTTGGAAGGAATTTCGGTCATGCTTTACTAGAGTTCAGGCATGTAGAGCCAACACAAAGGCATCCACTGCCCAAGATGAACATCACAAATGATCTGCGGGCACTAATAGAACACCTGAACAGCAAGGTTTTACCTATACATTTGAACGCAACACAAAATGCGTTAGAGGTGCAAACTCTTGTATACTGTGCAGCTGTGGCAACCGTTAGAACGTTAGGCCGCAGAACTAGGCCTATAAATGCAGCCTTTGCCCCAGGACGGGGGCGAGATCCACCATGGAAGATCAGGTTGGATATGGATGTCAGCAAAGTAAGGTGCAACTTGGGTCGACTGACTCAATATAAAAAAGGAAATCGAACCAGAAAGCTGATACACCATGTAATAAAATGATCCACCCTCTGTACATCGAGACATTGACACCAGCAATATTGGATGAGATTATGGACTCCCAACGGCAGAGACTTGATGTTCTTACTACTAGACTACGTCGGTACAAGAAAAGTAGTGCAAGAAGGCGACAAAATCGAACCTTTCAGGCAGATGAAAAAAGGTTTTATCGTGAACTGAGTACAAGGCAAAATAACCAATAAGACACCGAAGTCCCTCAATTGGAAGACATGACTAACTATTGGTCGGATGTTTGGGGAAAAACTAACGAAAGCAATTTGGACACTGCGTGGTTCCAACTAGAGAAAGCAAGAGCAAGCAATAACCCTGAAATGGAGCCGACTAACATCACTGCTTTAGATGTTTCAGCGGTTTTGAAAAAAGCAAGTAACTGGAAAGCTCCAGGTCCAGACATGGTGCAAAACTTCTGGTACAAATACCTGACTAGTGTGCATTCTGCGTTGGCAAGCTGTTTTCAGGAGATCATCGAACACCCAGATCTGATGCCAGGCCTTATGCTCCAGGGTACTACGTATATGTTGCCTAAAAAACCAGGCGCTCAAAATCCATCTGAATTTCGACCGATAGCCTGTCTTCCAAAAATATATAAGTGTCTTACAGCTATCATAGCAGACAAGGCATATTCTCACTGCAACGAGAATGACATCCTTACAGAAGAACAAAAAGGATGTTGTAAAAACTCGTGAGGCAGTAAAGATCTAGTCACCATAGACGCTGTTGCCATGACGCAAGCTCGTAAACATCAAAGAAACTTGCACATGGCATACATTGACTACAAGCAGGCATTTCCTTCCGTACCACATGACTATTTGCTTGAAGTCTTAAAAGTACATAAAATTTGCCCACGCATCATTGACTTCCTAAGTCATGCGATGATGGGGTACAAGAATGAAGTATTTTGATAATGGACAACCAAGGATAACTAGATCAATACGCATTATGACGGGTATATTCCAAGGAGACTTCTTCAGTGCATTATGGTTCTGTTTATCGTTGAACCAATGTTGGAATTTCCAAAGTTGATTACGATAATCTTAAAAAAGGCCGTACTGAATATTGTTGTAAAAATTGCGTATCGACAACTAGTGCCATCTCTCTGTCACAGGAAATAACCGCTAGCCCAACGAGACCAATTAAAAAGGATCAGAAGGTCGGTAACGATACCGTAGTACCCCCCACCCCTTTGGACACCTTGGTAAATGCTACGACTGTACCTTTGAACATCACCGATCTTATTTGAAAAGCAGTCTCGGGCGTCCAAAGAGAAGCGCTTGCGCAGTCGAATGAGATTTTGACACGACTCAGTGAGTTTGAAAACAAACAACAAGCTTTTAATGACAGCCTAAATGCTACGCTCTCTGAGATCAAATCTAATCTCTCAGATAATACTAAGCGCATTGATTCACTGGAAATGGGAACCGAAACAAATAAGGAGGAAATAAACCTAATAAAAAAGGAAGCTAATATCCTTAAAACGAAAGTGACCACTTTGGAGCATGCGCTCAATGCCAACGAGCAAGCGGCTCTTCAGACTACGCTTGAGATTCATGGGCTCCCCATGAAGCAAAATGAGGATCTCTTTGCCACTTTAAACTCGATTGCTACAGCTCTTGATGTTCCTCTGCTCAAGGAAGACGTAGTAGTTACTTATAGAGTGATCAAAGCACCCTTACTGACCAACCTCTCCATCCCTCCGACCATTGTTGCTAAGTTCAGTCGTCAGGAACTACGCGACAAGTTCATTGAGAGGCGCAAGGTGAAAAGGAATTTTTCGACTTCGAACCTTGGATCAACCTACAACGAGAGAAGGCCCATTTACTTCCGCGAGGCATTAACACCTCTCTACAGGAAGATCCATGCCATCGCTCTCGGTCTTGGGACGTGCACTACGTTACCATTTTAGATTATATTAACTGGATTTTGTTAATTATACCTAATATTTTCTACTGTAGTTATATTAACCTGATTTTTTCTATACATCTTGTAACATTTGATATTCTACCACTTTTTAGATTACCTTTAATTGCGATTTCTCACAGAAATCTGTGGGACATATACCACGCTCACAACTGCTATCTTTTTGATTGGATATTTTTTGCAATTTTTTGCTGGTTTACAGTGTTTATTCAGTTAGTCGTTACTCATTCTCTATTATACAGATTGTCCGACTTTAAGTGTAATTACATTGCTTTGGCTATGTATGGGTTGGTTTATTGTTTCGGTCATTATATATGCATGCTTGGGAAGCTTCTAACTTTTGATTTGTTTCTTTGAATTTTTTAATGTCCACTTTAAGCATTTGCCATGTTAATGCTCAGTCCCTTTCAGCACATTTTATAGAATTCAAGCACTTTTTCAGTGCCTGTTCCTACCATGTCATAGCTGTTTCTGAGAGCTGGTTAACACCAAATTCACTCTCTAGCTTCGTAGAACTTGACAATTACACGCTCTTCCGGAGAGACAGAGATGAGAGAAGAGGTGGTGGAGTTTGCCTTTTTGTGCATGATAGCCTTAGAGGATCCGTGGTGGAAGTGAGTCCAGTGAACAATTATCTTTCGACAGAATTTCTTTTTTTTGAAGTTAGCTCATCCTCCGACAGTATTTTAGTGGGCGTAGTCTACAAACCACCCAATGCCTCTTATGGCACAGAACTTGAATCGGTAATTTTCTCACATATTCCCAACTTCAATAACATTGTTCTTACTGGAGATTTCAACACCAACTTGAACATTTCCTGTAATCAATCTAAATATTTAAAATCTTTAGTACACTCTTCAGGACTCTCAATTGTACCCCATTCCTCAACCCATCACACTGAACATTCCAGTACTCTCATTGACTTAATGATTGTTGATGACATTGACAAGGTACTCTCCCACTCGCAACACCCTATTTCTTTTCTCTCCAACCATGACTTGATTAACATTACTTATAAATTCTCCTACAATCCGGAAACAGCAAGTACACAGAAAATGACGAGGAACATCACTAACATCGATGAACATAAATTTCATGAACATCTTATGACCTTTAATTGGGGAAGAATTTTACTAGACACGGATATTAATAGTAAAATTGACGCTTTGACCAATTACCTTAACTCCGCGTTCAACAAGTTTGCTCCGCTACACGTTCCCAAAAATTTCATTAAAGCTGCTCCATGGATCACACCCGAAATCAGAAACTTGATGAGGAACAAGCGACAGTAAACGCCGACTTGCCAAAAGAACTAAGAGCAATGTTATCGAACCTCAATTTCGTAAACTCAGAAACCTAGTACAAACTAAACTCAGAGATGCACAAAATCAATATAACTATAACGAGATTTCAAACAGAAACGAAAAAGAGAATATTTGGCATCTCGCTAGACGACTACACCTCATCGCCCCTAAGCATGCATCTACAGATAGTAATTTTCCCCCCAATGAGCTATTAAAGTCTTTTTTTACATTCCCAATTCCAAACCTATCCAATTTATCTCAATTTACTCTACCTCAATCAACTTTCAATGACTCTGATTTCTTCTTCGAAGACATCGCACCTGAAATACTTTTGGAAAAATTACTTGAAATCAAATCGAATGCTCTTGCACCTGATGGAATTTCAATGAGAATAATTAACCTTGCCCTGCCTATTATCTTTCCCGTCATTTTACATATTTACAACGCCTCCCTTCAGGTTGGGGTTTTCCCTGATAGATGGAAAAAGGCTGTTATTTGCCCAATCCCTAAAATTACTAATCCTACCTCTCCAAAAGACTTTCGACCTATTTCGATTCTATGTGCACTATCCAAACCACTTCAGAAAATTGTACATTCTCAACTATCCAAATTTTTCGATACCTGGACCGCTATTGATCCGATGCAATCAGGCTTCCGGGCGAGACATAGCACCCTTACTGCTTCTCTCAAAGTATCAACGGATCTCAAAATTGCAATGGACAAAAGGGATATCACAATTGTTGTCCTGTTTGACTTCTCTCAACCTTTTGATATGGTTAACCATGAATTGCTGTTACATAAGCTTAAATCCCTAAGACTATCAAGCTCTGTACACAAATGGTTAGAATCTTATCTCAGTAATCGGTCTCATAGAGTAACTAATAGTAGTGGTGAACACTCTGTTTGGTGGGAGGTCAGAAGTGGGGTTCCTCAGGGCTCTATTCTGTCTCCCCTCCTATTTAATTTTTACACCTCTGACCTTGGAAGTAAACTTAAACATAGTAGCTACCATAAATATGCCGATGACTTTAAAATCTACTTGTCGGGACCTATCTCCTCACTCAGTGGATTATTGGCACGAGTACAAGAGGATATTGATTTGGTTACGTGTTGAGCCAGGAGTAACGGTCTCACTCTAAATCAGGGTAAAACTCAGGCAATAGTTGTTGGACCTTCCTGTTCCCCTTCTCTCGAAACTCTGGCGTCTCTTTCACCCCTTCACATCGAAGGTTTTAACATCACATTCTCCGAAGTTGTTAAGGATCTGGGGTATTTTCTTAACCGTACCTTGTCCTGGATGGAACAGGTACTGAGCATCTCGAGGAAAACCTTTAGCATACTTCATCAACTATATAGAAAGAAGGATTCTCTACCTACTTCCACTCGTATTCTCTTAACTAAAAGTCTCATTTTGCCCCACTTTGACTATGGATGCATAGTATATGATGATCTAACAGACGCTTTAAATTTAAAACTTGAACGTGCATTGAATGCTTGTGTTCGTGTTATTTATAATGTACCTAAATATGAACATATATCTCCTTACCGACAAAGGGCTGGTCTACTTAACGTAGCTAAGAGAAGCCAGTTTTTTATGGGTAATTTGCTGTATACCATCTTTCACAACCAGGCTCCTCAGTACTTACTGAACTTTTTCCAATTTATAGACAGAGACCAACCCGCACAGTCCAGGCTTCGTGAAAGGAAATTAATACTTAAAATTCCGTTGCACAGAACATGCAAGCTTCAAAGGTCCTTTATAGTAAGAGGCGCCCGTTTATGGAATAAACTACCATCTGATATTAGAAATGCATCTTCCCTGTATCACTTTAAAAATCTCTTTTCAAATATTTGTTCAATGACTACAATTCCGCTCTTGAAATTACACACTGGTAAATATATAACCTTCAAAACTTCTACATTTCAAATTTGTGACTATCTCTTCATTGAGTTTATCACCAATCACATTTGTAATATATCTAAACTTCATCGAGATCAACTTTATTCATCTTATATCATTTATAAATTAGTTTTAAAATAAAATCACCTACCTAACTAATGTTACCGATCCGATTTTGTACAATTTAATCATAACATGTATTCCTTTTGTTCCTTAGAGGGCTATCTAGCCCTAGGGACTTTTTATCAATAAATACAAATACAAATACAAATAAATATTAATTTGCAGCATTATTCACAAGAGCACGTAGCATTCATGGGATTCCTACCTTACCGACATTTTTTGGGGACCCTACCAATTTCTCACAAAATGTACATTTCATCACGTGATATCGATCTGAGTTTTGGGAAATGAATGATATGGAAATTATGGCGCATGCCAAATCAGATATCTAGACATTAGGATGAATGAAAATTACGGAAAATGAAATTTATGACAAATGATAATTCGGATAAATGTAAAATATGACAAATAGAAATTAGTCCAAATTAATATTAGGTCATGTGGAATTTCGGAAAAATGGCATTTATGTTGAATACAAATTCGGGAAAACAGAAATTAGGTTAAATTAAAATTATGATAAATAAAGATTATGGTGAACAAAAATTCGAAAATAAGAAAATTATGCCAAATGAGAATTCGGTATAATAGAAATTATGATAATTGGTAGTTAGGACTAATAGAGGTTATGTGAGTCGACAATTCGACAAAATAAAAATCATACTAAATAATTGTTCGGCAACTTGATTTTTGGTCAAATGAAACTTAGGTATTATGGAATTTGGGGTATATTCATGCGCCTCCTCATTTAATTAGACTCATTAAAAATTGCATTCTCAGTCCTTCTCACGGGAGGGAAAATCGATGATGATTCGTACTTAAAAACGCGCGTAATCGTGAGTCTCGCAAAGTCGAATCGATTCGCAAAACTAAATTGATGTATGCGCAGGAATAATTCAAAAATAGGAAAACCACCTATTCAAGCGTGTGATCTCTTGGCGGAAATCACGGAAGCAGGTAGATAAAAATCAAGAAAACGTATGCAATTTGAACTTCGCTTCTGTGGCCCCACAATTTTCCTTGATAAATCTAAAGTAGTAAAATCAATATAATTAATAATGAGAGTTGTCTTCAAGATTTCAGGCGTCAGAAAATGAAAAAGTAATTTAATGATCATAATATTTAAAACGTAAATCGAATAACGTTACAACTGGTACCCCTGGTGGGACACAGAAGTTCTTACAAGAAGAACAAATAGCATTTTTTCGTCGATCGATTTCGGTGAATACATATGAAAATTAGATTTGAAAAATAGGTGTTCAGCAAAAGTAAATATTGCGTAACCAGTCGCGAAGGATATTAACCATTCACCTCAGAGAATGAAAAGACGTTAGTAAGGATAATAAACGCTTTCAATGTATAAAAGAAATCCATTAACTTTCGCGATTAGGATGACAATGAGCAAAGCTAAGCGATCATATTAAGACACAAATAGAATCGATTAGCTTCTTGAACAATAATAATAAACTTGCAACACTGAATTTAAATACTTTCGTGGCAATGATATGAAATTAAAGCCAACATCTACAATTTTTATTAATCGCGAATAAAAACTTTTAATGCGATTGAATAATTATATTAAGATCTACCTTTTTCGAAATAAAAACTGAACCTTGAAAATTAAAAACCAATTCACATTTTTGTCGTAATTAAAATAATTTTCCAAAAATGGCAGATAAAGAAATAATTGAGCAAGACTCTTCAAAAATCGAAATTCACAAGATCGAACTGTCAAAATCCACTTTGGAAAAGAGTAAAGAAACATCGTTCGAAGAATCAACGGATGAATCAAATTTTGAAGATTCACAAATTATAAAGGAACATGGTTCAAACCAAAATAAAACCAATAATCCTGGTGGATCGAACGTCAACTTAATCGATAATCAGGCTGATCGATCGTTAGACTCAACCGTACCAGATGCAAATAATGCAATCCTCTTAAATATAGAACCGAGCGCACAAAATCGCGAATAAAATTTAAATAGCCAGGCGAGAGGCAATATGTTAGATAAAATTCTTGCTTCTATACAAATAAATTTTGAGAAAAGTCAAAAGACCCAGGAGGAACTAGACAATAAAATGGATGCTTTTGCGGAAACTCTGTCTGAAAAAATAGATAATCAGGGTGATTACCTAAAGGAAAGATATGAAGAGCAAGGAAAATATTTCGAAGAGAATATCATAGATATTGAAAAGAAAGTCGACATATTTAAAAAGGTTACGGATGCAATACACTTAGATCAGGCAGATTTTGTTGTTGCCAATATGCAAAATAGAAAGAGTTGAGAAGATTTAGAGGAAAAACAATGTATAACAGAAAAACGCGTAGACAGAAATGTAGGATCTACTAATGTAAAAGCAGCATGGTTGAAAAAATACCCAATTCCAACATTTTCCAGTACGGATCGCGAGCGTCCGATGACGTTCCTAAATGACTTCGAACAATACGTAAGAGCCATGGATGTCAGGATGTATGATTTCCATTACGTAATAAAATCATGTCTGACTGGCATGGCAAGAGAGTGGTGGAATATGGTTCCTGAGCTTATGAGTGAGGACCTCATATCATTTGAAACGAAATTTATGAAAAAAATCTGGACTGATGATATCAGGTTTAAAATCGGGAAGGATCTACAATATAAATTTTATAATCCAGAAGCGAGAATCCAGTTTTTAAACAATGAATCTAAATACCAAAGTAATTATTCGGATAGAAATTACGATTATGATCGACAAGATCGCTATGAAAATCGAAATCAAAGTCATTATCATAGGGGACGGAACGATGAGAGAAATCGAGGGTTTGAAAATCGACAGAACCGTAGCTACAATAACACGGGCCGCGAGCATCAAGGCTACGGATATGAAAATTGTCAACATCGAAATATAGATAACTTAGATTCAATTTATGATGCGTTCGCTGATCGACCTCGAAATTATCAACATAACAAGGGTCAGTTGTCCAATGCTCCAAATTACACAAATGCGAATGACTCTTATAATAATAATAATAATCAAAAGCCTTTAATGGCACCGTAGAAAATGGAGTTTATAAACGAGAAAATAACAGTCCACCAAATGTAAGCTCTAGAAATGAGCAAAGCTAACTGCAAGATAATAAAAATAATGTAAGCAAAATTAGTAGGGCACATGGAACAATCCGTAAAAATGATGGCAATGAACAAGCTCGTTGTTTACAGCAAATTCAGGAAGATGATGATTTTTGATTCAATCACGAGGAGTCGATAAATGCCCGAGCCTCGATTTGGTCAAATGTAATACGATAGAGGCAAATCCGGGGCCTAACTATTTAAAAAATTAGAAAATGAAGATAACGAAATAACGAAATCTCTTGATAAATGTCCAATTCTACCAATAGAAATATAAAATGTAAATACTAAAGCATTAATAGACACAGGCAGAGAGGTTACATGTCTCTTAGAAACATTTTTTCAAAATAATATAGAAGCATTTAGAAGGTGCGAATTGTTACCAATAGTGGGCACAAGTATAGTCGGTGCTACAGGAGCGAAACCTGTCATATTAAAAGATCAAGTATATGCCAATTTTAAAATGGGTAACTGGAATGGTTCCTACGTATTTTTGATAGTTCCTAAATTGAAAAAAGAATGCACAATTGGGATTGATTTATTGAAGAGATTGAAAAGGAAAATTGACTTTGAAGAAAATATTATTGAATTGAAAGATAAACCCTGGCGGACCGGCCGAACGCAAACATTACGCTACAACGTAACGGTAAAGTAATGCTAAAGTAATGGTAAAGTAATATGGCATTATTATTAATAAAGGAAACAAAATTAATGTGTAAACTGTTTCAATTATAATAAAACGTTGAAATTTACGTTCAACGGTCATGCCGCAATTGCAACAAGTTGCTTTTGCAGCATTAAAAAATAAAAAAACATAGTGACCGTCATTGCAGTCGGGCCCCTGCATATCGGCAACCAGATAACGTAGCTTTAAGTGGGTTGACAGTCTGCAGGGACCCGACTTGAATGACAGCCACTTTGTTTTTTATTTTTTAACGCTGAGAAAGCAACTTGTTGCAATTACGGCATGACCATTTAATGTAAATTTTAACGTTTTATTATAATTGCAACAATTTACATATTGATTTTGTTTCCTTTATTAATTATAATGCCATATTACTTTAGAATTACTTTACTATTACTTTACCGTTACGCTGTAGCGTAATGTTTGCGTTCGGCCGGTCCGCCAGGGAAGAGAAAACGATAAAAGTGAAATTAATGGACCAAGATCCAAAGCGTATCAGGTTAATATTTTTATTATGCCATTAAGCCATGTCCCTTTCGGGGTAGGTGTGACTTGCTCGGTTGGAAATTAGTAAACAGGTATATAGGTATAGAGTAGGTTGGTATATGGGTATAAGGTAGATAGGTATACAGGTGTTAGGTACAGAAGTTTCAGATTGATATGTAATTCTCGTGTAATTTATTTAAATGACACGTTCATACCGCAACACTGCTCCGACCCAGGTTGCTGATCAATCTCTCTAGCGATCACCCCAAGTGAGGAGCCTCACAAAATTGTTATGTAACATTCCCCACTTGAGCCCATTTGTATCCAAGGTCTTTGTTTCAGGCGTCATTCACTCTGTTGTCACTCTATTTACAAACTATTTGTCGCCACACTTTTCTGTCCTGGCATACTACTCTAGCTTCCTTCACGTCCATGCACTTTTTCATGCAAGCTCTTGTGTTTCTATGGCTTCTTGTGTCTCTTCGGATTAATGTCTCATTCACAGATTCTAACCATTCTTTGGGCGGTCCACCTATGGGCATTCTTCCATTTACTTTACCTTTATACACTTGTTTGGTCAATCGCTCATCTTTCATTTTTTCAAGATGTCCGAACCATCTTAACTGATTTCTCTCTAAAATGTCAACTAGTGTCTCTCCTGTACCACATTCTTTGAGGATTGTCTCGTTTCGGACTTTGTCCATCAGTGGTTTCCCGAATTTATGCCCAGAGGTTTTGATCCCGAAAATCCTTAAAAGGAGAAACATTTAAATTGTTTAGGAACATTTTTGATAGTAGAGGAAAGACATCTTCTCGAAAATTATTCCTCTGTGATGAAATAAAAGTAAATGGAATGTCTGTCGCCAGTACTTTTAGGCGCGAATCTAAAACTGACGGCAGCGTTGAAATGGGCAATTTAAAGATAAAGAATGAGGACGAGAACTCCGCTCTTCAGCTCGAAGAAGTGAACATTGAAGCATCAATTCCAAGGGTTATTTAAGATAAATCACAAATGCGTACGTATAAAAAGAATAAAAATAGAATAGATGGCTCTAGGAAGTATATTTCCAAAAATGTCAGTGATAATGTATCCACACTCGAAGGAAGCTTGACTGCAGTTCTGGACACTAAAGATGTCATTAGCGAAATTGAAAAGCTCTTCTCGATAAGAGAATCGAAGAGCAAAATTATAAATTTTAAATTATAAGCCCGAAATTATAAATCATGAATTAATTGAAGCTAAGTGCTTTTACATTATTAGATTATTATTATACTTCTGCTACAGTATATTTTCGAGTAGCACAAATATTATTAATGGAAACAAAATAAAGCCATCTATGCTGTCGAACGCATACATACGATCAAAATGTGAGCAGCCTATTCATCAATGGAATATCGAATCGTCACAAGAAGACATTGAAAATTATACGAGGAGCAAAAATCAAAGATTGTTTTGGAAAAAGTGGCTGAAACTCCCTGCTAAGCCACCCTACAGTCTATTTATTCAAATGAAAATGGTGGTCCCACAATTTTCCTTCAGAATCATGATTTTTGAGTTAAATTTACAATTATGAGAACCTTCCAATTAAGAGCAATTTTCGACTTAGATCTTGAGAACAATTATATTTCCAGGGAATTCTTAGTTGAAAACTATTTTAAAATTCAAGGGCTAAAAGTTGAAAAGAGTTAAGTATGTTTTAACGGAAATTGGGAACCTCAGATCACTGATAAAGTTTCTGTTAATATTATGGTTGCTAAAAATTTCATTTTTTTCAGGTTTATCGTCTTCTCAAGATGCCACCGATGTGCATACTCGGAGTCAAATTCTTAAACAGGACACAGTAAATTGTCAAGCAATCCGTTTTCTCGCGAAAAAAAACTCACGAGAGGAAAACTCGATAAAAATAAGTCTGATGCAGTAAAATCAAAATAATTAATAATGAGAGTTGTCCTCAAGATTTCAGGCGTCAGAAAACGAAAAAGTAATTTCATGCTCATAATATTTAAAACGTAAATCGAATAACGTTACAGCGCCAATATTTTGAAACTCGGACTAAACAAATTGTAGGTAACTCAATAAATTCTTTTAATTTTTAGTAGAAAAACTTATCCAATATTTTTAAATGTCTTTCAGTATAACAATTTTGAATTTGTAAATAATTTTGATTTGAAATTCTCAAAAATCTCTAGTTTTGAATATTCAAAATACTTTGAATTTCAAAGGTTTCAAATTTTCAATTGTATAGTATTAGATAGTTCAGAAGGCTTTATGTAATTAAAAATTTGAATCAATTAACAATAATTGACAGAAATGGACTAGGAGATTTAACTATTCAAAAACTGTTACAGATTAAACTATTTCTAAATTTAAACATTGAAAATTGTGGTATTTAAAGCTGCAATATTTCAAAATTGTATTGAACACATGCAGGAATCATCGCAACAACTGGTTTTCCTTCCCCAAGCACATACATTTTCAGGGTGGCAATTCGGTGGACGATTTCAAATTTCCGGTTATTTCCCGGTTAAGTTTTTCAATTTTCCCGATCAACTCAAAGTAACATATTCATATTTGCCGTGAAACGCAAACATTTATTTCAATTCATGACGTTCATTCTGAACATCCTTTAACACAACAGTGCAAAACATTGCAAAATAAATGAATTTTCAAAAAATACTTGAATTTTCCACTGAAAATATCAATTTTTTACGAAAGAATGAAATAGTTACACTTTCGGATGGAAAAGTTAATTTTCAAAAACAACAAAAACGCATTTTCAATCAAAAAGTTGAATTTTCAACCAAAGTGATAAATTTTAAAATAAAATGATGAATCTTCAACTGAATAGTTAAATTTTAAACAAAACAAAAAAATTTTCAGCCAAAGTTATGAATATTTAACTGAAACACTTGAATTTTCAAACAAAAACATGAATTTTTAAACCAGAAGATTAATTTTCAAATAAAAAGAATTATTTTGTACAAAAAATACAATTTTTTTACAAAATATATGAATTTTTAACAAAATAGTTGAATTTTTGCTTAGAGAAGTCACATTTTCAACCAAATAGTTGAATTTTGAAATACAAAAATTATTACTTTCAACCAAAAATAGAATAGTAACATTTTTAATTACAAACATTAATTTTAAACCAAACATAAGAGTTTTCAACTAAAACAATGAATATTCAACTGAAATAGTTGAATTTTTAAGCAAAAAAATTAATTTTTTATAAAAAAGATAAATTGTCAACCAAAAATTAAATAATTTAATTTCAAGTTAAAAAAAAATAATTTTTAACAAAATAAACGAAGAGATGAGTTTTCAAATTAAATTGTTAATATTTAACTAAAATATTTGAATTTTAAACCAGACAGATGAATTTTTCACTGAAATGATGAATCTTTAACTAGAATAATTGAATTTACTATTTCATTTAAAAAAATAATAATTTTCAACCAAAAAACATTCAAAGAAAAATAATAGTTCAATTTTATGCCAAAAAGTAAAGTTTTCCACAAAGTACATAAATTTTCAAACAAATAATTTAATTTTTAAATGCAAAATACCGATTCTCAACGAAATAGTTTAAGTTTCACCAAAAAAAGATAAATTGATTTTCAACAAAGTAGTTACATTTTCAACCAGAGATGAATTTTAAATTAAAATTATGAACATTCCAAGTTATTTAAAAGTGGGACAGAGGATGACGAATTAAAAGGTGAAAATACTAATATCCTTAGGATATTAGATGATGAGGAAAAATCTGAATAGCTTTACTCTCAGTTAATTTTAATTGTTCTGCACGTAAAATAGTCTAAGTAATTTTTTCAATGAATTACATGTTTTTTATACAAAATTGTAGAGAATGAAATGAATAATTTGATGACCAAACTTCACCTCATCGGCAAATTTGTTGATGCCAGAACTCTCAGCTCACGGAAATTATTACAAAACATTCATTTAATTTTTTTCATGAACATATTGCTTGAAATGTGTTGCCTCGAAAAGAAGTAAATAAACGTTTTCAAAGCATTCCCGCGAGACGAAAGTGCTGCCATCAAATTGCCACTTCATGACCTCAGAATCGTTCTATCGATTGGCCCGATTGGAAACGATTGAAACTTTGCAGCACTCAATCGTTCCCAATCGTGCACACACAATTAAGAAACAGGATTAGAAACAATTCAAATTTCTTTCTATTTTTCTAAATTGTTTTTAATTAATTATTTCTAGAAGGGTAGGTTCTTGTTAGTTACATTAGAAGTTATTCAGCAGAAATACAGCGAGGAATCGAAAAGAGTGTGTTTTGTTGTTAGAAATCGTGTTTTGTTGTTTACAGCCTAATAATAAATTTTGCAGAAAGAAAGTTTAATGGTTCTCGCAATTTTTCATTTTTTATTTTTATTTTTATTTTTTTTTTTTTTTTAGTTTTTTTAAAAGTTAGAAAACAGAAACTCTGCAAAGAATCGAAAAGAGGAACTTTTTTTGTTGTATAATGTCTTTTATTATTTGAATCTTGGTCACACATTTTCAAGAAAGGAATTTTTAGGTTTCTTTGAGTTTTCAGGTCTTTTTTGCCTTTTTACAAGGTACGTAGCATAAAATCCGAGAGAAATCGAAAACAGTAACTTTTTTTGTTGTTAGAGTTGTTAATTTATGTTAGAATTGCTTAAAAATTGGCAAATAAGCAAATTTTTTTGGTTTTGCGAGTATTGAGATTTTTTGTTCGTTGTGTTACAAATGATGTAACAGAAATTCTGGTAAGAATCGAAAAGGGTTATTTTCTTGGGGGGAGATTACGATATCCGTGGCGACAAAGCTTTAATGTGGATTCCTATGGGATTTTTTATGAGACACACAAATCTGAAAGTTTTAAATCGATATCACGAATAAGGTTCGATATATCAAGTCTTTCATGTTAAAATTATTAGCTTTTTTTTTGATTGAAATGATTTCTGAATATAAATTTCGTTGGGCTTCTTTGCGAGAAACACGGATGTGAAATTTTTAAATCGATATCTCGAATAGTTTTCGAGACATCAATTATTCATGTTAAAATTATTAACTTTTGTTTTTTAATTACCTTATTTCTTCATATGTATTCCGATAGGAATTTTGGCTAGAGAAAAAAATCCGAATTCTTCACATCCGAATCTCGAATAGTTTTCGAGATATCGATTTCTTGTGTTAAATAATTGAATAATGCAGTCTCACCCATACACATATTTCAATGCATCATAGGGAGGGGGTCCCTGCGATTAATCACAGAAATAATATAAGGTTACACCCCTTTCCCTTTTCCAAAGCCTCACGGGGGGCGGTAAGCCACCCCTGTACCGCGTCACGAAAATGATGTGAAGTCACACTCCCACCCCTTTTCCAACGCCTCATGGAGAGGGGGGGAGGCACTCCTGTAATTGGTCACGGAATTGAAAAAAGTAAAAACAATCGATATCGCGAAAACTATTCGAGATATCGACTTCAAACTTCCAGATTCGTGTTTCTCGCAAAAAGTCTTTTTTCGTGATGCTACAAGTTGTTTAACAGAAATGCTGAGAGGAAGCGAAAAGAGAAACTTTTGTTGTTTGAAAATGTGTTCTGTTATTCAAATCTTTTGTTTGAAAAAAAATGGTCAAGAAACCAATTTTTCTGGGTTTTATGTGTGTTAAGTTATTTTTGAGCTTTCTTACAAGTTATGTAACAAAAACTCTGCGAGGAATCTAAAGGACGAACTTTTTTTATTGATAAAGGTGTTATCCCAACAAAAAAGAAAACCCTGGTGGACCGAATGGACGGAATAGATACGCTATAGCGCAGACATGCCCAACTCGGGGAGATTTCCTCCGGAAACACATGTTCCGCGTCCCCCACTCTTTCTCCTAGAGAGCGGAAGTGGTGGTAAACGCTTGCGAGAATCTCTCCTCTGTGACGTACGCGTCTACCACGCGAATGCGTCTACCACCACTCCCGCTCTCTAGGATAGAGAGTAGGGGACGCGGAACATGTGTTCCCGGAGGAAATTTTCCCGAGTTGGGCATGTCTGCTATAGCGTATCCTTATAGTATCCACTTCGTATTCTTTCCGTATCATTCAAGAAAAACTCATTGAAAAAGCAAGATGAACATTTAAGTTGTTGAAATTCGGATTCTACGTGAAATTTTGCGTTAGAAGGTTACGGAGTAATTGCAATCGTTTTTCTTGCAACATCAAAAATTTATAAAAAATATAATACCTATCGACAACGTAGGCTGAAGGTGACTTCAAGCGCATCCATAATCGCGTAAGTTCATAGCAGTACTGAACGACGATGCGTTTGAAGTCGCCTTCAGCCCATAATAATGACAGGTATAATATTTTCCAAAAGTTTTTAACGTTGCAAAAAAAACTACTGCAATTACTCCGTGAACCTTTTAACGGGAAATTGCACACAGAATCCGAAATTCAACAAATTGAATGTTCATCTTCCTTTTTCAATGAGTTTCTCTTGCATGCTATGGAGAGGATACTATATGGATGCTATAAGGATACGCTGTAGCGTATCCGTTCCGTTCAGTCGGTCCGCGAATTAACATTTTTGACTGCGCGTGTATCCCGTTTTCTGATTCGTTGAAACGAATCGAGATGCATTTAGATGAATTGAGTCAGCGTGAATTGAATGCGTGTGAATTCATATGAATGCGTGGTCAAGGTCAAATCGAGAAAAATTAATAAAAGGGGCATGCGTCGAGATCTGAACCAGCGAGCCCTCATGTATCGGTCCACAGTATTTCCATTGAGCTACGGGACAACTTACCAAACATTTGCAATAAATTCGTACGTACAGAAAGCTTCAAAATTGAAATACCGTCTTCTCGAATTTACATTCGTTGACTCACTGGTCCAATGCGTCATTGTCGCAAAGCAGGATTCGCCGGGTGTTTTAATCTTTTCAATTCATTTCGTATCAACAATTTTTTTTGCTGAGATCTTATGTTAGGCTTACTCATAAATTTTCAAGAAAGAAAATCTGCTAGGTTTCGCAAATGCTGAGATTTTTTATTAATTTTGTTAGACGTTATGTAACAGTAATTGTTATAGGAATCGAAAAGGGTGACTTTTATTATGAAAAATGGTGTTGTGTTATTTTAATTTTTTAACAGATTTTCAAGAAACAAATTTAGGTGGGTGTTTCGAGTTTCTAGTTTTTCAATACTTTTGTTACAAGTTATCTAACAAAAATTCTGAGAGGAACCGAAAAGAGTAACTTTTTAAAGCCAAAGTTTCGTGAACATTGCTACGATGCCTGTGATTGGCCAGAGCACCCCACCGTAGAGCCTGTTCGAACATGGAGGACAACATGGAGGAAAAGCCAAATCGGATTGGTATTATATCCACTGTCCCTATTGATGTTATTAGGGTGCTTTAAGATTTCGATTTCTTCTCTACGTTTCCTTGTAAAAATATTGTACGTTTTTGCGATGACGGTTGTTTTGTAAAATAAAATGCTATGCCCTGTTTCAATATGATGCTCAGCTAGTGCTGACCGCGTGAAATGTTTCAGCCTGACTTTACAGTAATAATGAATAAAGAAGACTAATCATGGACCTTCTAACTGTCAATACATATAACAAACTTAAAAAGGGCCCCACAAAAACAATATTCAGCAAAACAAAAACTCTTCTGGAAAACTCTAAACTTAACAGCAAAACAATATCTAAATTAATACCTACTAATCCGATTTCTCCAAATCTTTACGGACTCCCAAATATCCATAAAAACAAAATTGCACTCAATTCTGTTCTTAGTATTATTAATTCCTTTGATTTTATGGTAGTGATGTTGCGTGTAGGTATATTTAAGAATATCCTGTAATTATAAAATGCCTAAAAGCTTGTATTATTAAAATTTAAGTATTTCGTTAAAAATTTGTTTCAATTTTAGTTAAAAAGTAACTTTTCAACAGAAAATGTAACTGTTCCATTTCTCGTTAAAAATTCATCTCTTTGCTTGAAAATTTAACTATTTTGCTCAAAATTCGCTTTCTTCAAGAATTAATTTTCGTCTCTTAAAATGTAACTATTCCACTTTGGATTGAAAATTGATATTTTTTATTAAAATTTCATCTTTTCTAGTTGAAAAATACACGTATTTTGTTGAGAATTAGTTTTTTTTTTAGAAAATTAATTTTCCTGATTAAAAATTCATTCCTTTTGGTTAAAAATGCAACTACATGGTAGGCAATGAATTTTTTTTTTTTTTTAGGATATAACTGCTTTGTTGAAATTTCATCTTTTTTGGATGAAGTCAACTATTTGAAACATCTTTGTTAGTTATCACAACAACTATTACATTTTTCATTAAGAATTCACTTTTTTTGGTTGAAAACTCGACTACTTAGCTTAAATTGAACCACTGTGTTAACAATGCATTTTTTTGTTCGAAATTCAACTATGTGGTCCTAAACTAACTTTTTGGTTCAAAATTGATATACTTTCGGGTTAAAAATTTAACTGTTTCGTGGAAAATTCGTCTTTTTGGCAGCTAAATTCAACAATTTGGTAGAAAATGAACAGATAATGTATAGAATTCCTGAAAATAAAAACAAGAATCCCACGACCAAATTTGGACAACCACCATAAAATGAGGAGCTGATAGCAAAAGCGAAGTAGAAAAGTCGTCAGAGCGAAAACGAGTTAAAAAGAAACAAGAATAAGCAGGATTGTATCGTATATTACAACATATAAGTGTAATACAATGATGAATTATAATATAATCTACCATACTATTATATCGTTATATTATAATATACCTTCTTGTTTCTTTTTAACTCATTTTTGCCCGCATCGTTCTTCACTCGTTTTTGCTCCGACGATTTTTCTACTCCGCTTTTTCTATCAGCCCCTCAAATGCTCCTATTGTAATTAACAAAAAAGGTTTTTCTGAAGAAAAAAAATCTTTTTTCTTTGAACAATAATAAAAAAATGTTTTTCTTTAATTACAATAGGCGCATTTTATGATGGTTGCCCAAATTTGGTCGTTGGATTCTTGTTTTTATTTTCAGGAATTCTATAGATTAACTGGAGTTTTGGACGTTAAATGGGATTTTGAATTTAATTTTAATCTGATTTAAAATTCTGAAATTTAAAAATGAACATGCATTTTGTTGAAAATTCTTTCATTTGAGTAGAAAATTAATTTTATTTGTAAACATCTTGATTGAAATAATATATATTTTCATAATATTCTTTTTAATAGGGTTGTTTCCAAAGTCAGATATCACTTTTCCAATGAATGGACCTTATAGTTTATAAAATCCTAATTTTGAAAACGCCCATAAAATATTTTTTAGTTATTGTTTACCATTTTTGATGTAATCTTGAAATATGAATTTTCTATGACGATGTCGATTGGTGGGCCCGTCAGTGATTCTCAAATGTCTTTTTCTGCGCCGATGTTTTGTTTTGATCATCTGCACGTCGAAAATAGAAGTCGCAAAATATTGTTTAAAAAAATTTCAAAGGAGGGTTTCGTAGAAGCCAATAGCGGAAATCTACTCAATATATATATATATATATATATAATTATGGTATCGGAGTATTTTACGAGTAATTGCCACTCCGTTAGTGCTGAAATACGAGAAAGTGAAACGGTTACGTGGCCTAATCCCTTTATCATACGTTTCGTTAGTTTCCATCAAAGCCACATCGTCACACTGATAATTATGAGAATCTCTGAGTCACGTGATACCCACGTGACACCAACTTGAATGAGTGTTTTGCCGTCTTGAATTTTTAATCATTTTTTTCTGTTGAACGACTCAACAGAAAAAGAAGATTATATGTGATTTTGTCATGCTTCCAAATATAAGAAACATTCGATTTTCACAATAACCATTGAAAAGAAAAATGTGCCGTAAAATACGCTAAATATAGAGGAAATGGCTCGAATTTGATATACCAAGAGATGAAATTATCATATTCGTGTTGAGTGCTCCGCCCGGTCGGCAGCTTGGCCGGAGGCAATACAATTTAACCCTGGTTTTGAAAGAGAATTGTAAGATACACTCTTAATCCGGGTCTTTCAAAATTTGTTTTTCGAAGGAAATGATTCAAACGAAGGTCGTATTCAACGATGAGTTAGGATAAGTGCTCGTCATTTACGAGTTCACTACTTAGGTATTTTGAAAATAAAAGACCTAAGCAGATAATCAAAACAAAACATCGGCTCAGAAAAAGACATTTGAGAGTCACTGAGGGGCCCACCAATCGACATCGTGATAGAAAATTCATATTTCAAGATTACATTAAAAATGGTAAACAATAACTAAAAAATATTTTATGGGCGTTTTCAAAATTAGGATTTTATGAACTATAAAGTCCATTCATTGGAAAAGTGATATCTGACTTTGAAAATAACCCTATTAAAAAGTATATTATGAAAATATATATTATTTCAATCAAGATGTTTACAAATAAAATTAATTGTCTACTCAAATGGAAGAATTTTAAACAAAATGCATGTTCATTTTCAAATTTAAGAATTTTAAATCAGATTAAAATTAAATTCAAAATCCTATTTAACGTCCAAAACTCCAGTTAATGTATAGAATTCCTGAAAATAAAAACAAGAATCCAACGACCAAATTTGGGCAACCATCATAAAATGCTCCTATTGTAATTAAAGTAAAACTTTTTTTTATTATTGTTCAAAGAAAAAAGAATTTTTTTCCTTCAGAAAAACCTTTTTTGTTAATTACAATAGGAGCATTTGAGGGGCTGATAGAAAAAGCGGAGTAGAAAAATCGTCGGAGCAAAAACGAGTGAAGAACGATGCGGGCAAAAACGAGTTGAAAAGAAACAAGGAGGTATATTATAATATAACGATATTATAGTATGGTAGATTATATTATAATTCGTCATTGTATTACACTTATATGTTGTAATATACGATACAATCCTGTTTATTCTTGTTTCTTTTTAACTCGTTTTTGCTCTGACGACTTTTCTACTTCGCTTTTGCTATCAGCCCCTCATTTTATGGTGGTTGTCCAAATTTGGTCGTGGGATTCTTGTTTTTATTTTCAGGAATTCTATACATTATCTGTTCATTTTCTACCAAGTTGTTGAATTTAGCTGCCAAAAAGACGAATTTTCCACAAAACAGTTAAATTTTTAACCCGAAAGTATATAAATTTTGAACCAAAAAGTTAGATTAGGACCACATAGTTGAATTTCGAACAAAAAAATTCATTGGTAACACAGTAGTTCTATTTAAGCCAAGTAGTCGAGTGTTCAACCAAAAAAAGTGAATTCTTAATGGAAAATGTAATAGTTGTTGTGATAACTAACAAAGATGTTTTAAATAGTTGACTTCATCCAAAAAAGATGAATTTTCAACAAAACAGTTATATCCTAAAAAAAACAGATTCATTGCCTACCATGTAGTTGCATTTTTAACCAAAAATTTTTAATCAGGAAAATTAATTTTCTACAAAAAAAAACTAATTCTCAACAAAACACATGCATTTTTCAACTAGAGAAGATGAAATTTTAATAAAAAATATCAAATTTCAATCCAAAGTGAAATAGTTACATTTTAAGAGACGAAAATTAATTCTTGAAGAAAGCGAATTTTGAGCAAAATAGTTAAATTTTCAAGCAAAGAGATGGATTTTTAACGAGAAACGAACTTATATGGAAATTATATACTCTTTCCGTCGACAAGAATAGTAGAAGTGGTTTGAAGTGATTGTAGTGTTGGTGGTTTAAAAATACAGTGTATTTAACGTGTAAAGTGAGTTTTGTTTCTGTGTTTACCTTTTTCACAACCTGGGGGTAACGTAATTTAATAATTCTTTGATTATAACTTGTCTCCCTTCCATCCTCAGCTCCATAACCGCAACCTTTAACCCGCTCTATCAATTCCCGCATCTCCATACATCTGAAATAACCGAAAGTGAATACCTCCGTATATTTATCGTTTTGTTTATATCCTTCTTGATTTGCCGTCTACTTTGTGTCGATTGACTCACGGAATTTGTATTGCATCGTTTTAGCTTATGCATTTGCCTTATTTATTAGAAACAGTGTTTCCCTGTGTTATTTTGTTGGCTTATTTTGACTTTTCTTTGCCTCCCTTTGATCCGAGTGTTTGTTTACTCATTATTCTGAATGTCCTATTGTGTTTATTCCCCTGGCTTATGTTATTTCCGCGTCGCGCCCGTTTAGTCTCTATGTTTTTCTCGGACCGCGTAATCTTGGATGAATGTTCCGTATCTTGCAGTAAGTAACCCTTCTATCCCGTGGGCCGTTTGGACGGCAACGAACAATCATTGTTTGGTCCTCTCGCCGAAGCTGGATCGAAGGCCTCGCGCCTTTTTGCAGTAATTAACCCTTCTATCCCGTTAGGCCGTTTGGATAGCAACGAACAATCGTTGTTTGGTCCTCTCGCCGAAGCTGGATCGAAGGCCTCGCACCTTTTTGCAGTAATTAACCCTTCTATCCCGTTAGGCCGTTTGAATGGCAACGAAGAATCGTTGTTTGGTCCTCTCGCCGAAGCTGGATCGAAGGCCTCGCGCTTTTTTGCAATAAATAACCCTTCTATCTCGTTAGGCCGTTTGGACGGCAACGATCAATCGTTGTTTGGTCCTCTTGCCAAAGCTGGATCGAAGGCTTCGCGCCTTGCTAGCCAACGTACCTCGCGATTTGTTTATTCGACATATTTCGCCAGTTTTTGCCTGTATCTATACTTGTTCATGTGTTTTATTTTTTTTAATTTTGTTAACCCTTCTATCCTGTTAGGCCGTTTGGATGGCAACGAGTTCCGTTGTTTGTTCCTCTCACCGTATCTAGATCGAAGGCCTTGCGCTTCTTTACCTGACGTGTCTCGCGAACAAATTGTTTAAAATATCTCACTAAAATTATTCACCTCTTTGCCGGTTTTTCTTGAATACACTTCCCACGCACTGGACAGTTTGGATGGCAATGGAAAGCCATTGTTTGACACTCTCGTCCAAGTACGAGGGAAGGCTGTGAACCCCACTAATGAACGCGATTAGAATCCAGCAATCCGCCTGTTATTAATAACAAAATGTCTACCGACAGGTCATGGGCAGGCACGGGCGTAGCCAATACCAACGTCGGGCCCCCTTCCCCCGCGAAATACCATCATCGGGACGCACGGCAAGATCGGATCGTGAAACGTTATCATTACAAGCGCGATTACATAATCAAACGTTTTCTTGCTTCGATTCCAGAGAACCCCGAGCTCTGCGAATTACCCTTTCGAAAATCGCACCTTCACCCCTTATCCGCTCGCGTCTCGGCCTCCTCCCGTCGGCTAAAGCGTCGCGCCAGACCAGTACACGCTTAAGGGGATTTATCAGCGTTCTAAAATGGATTGGCAGATTCCGGCCGCACGGTTGAATATTGTCGCCTGATGTTTTGCATACCTCATCTAAAAACTGTTCTCTTTTGCAGTTCAGTCTCGGTTTTTTGAATTTTTGTTTAGATTTAACGTTATAAACAAGAAGAAAAGTGCAATGGAAAAAAAATGCAGTGACGCTCAGTAGTAGCTGAGTGTGTATTTTCGAGGCCTGAATCTCAACCCTTCTCAAAGGGGAGAGCTCGGCTACGAGGAAGACGCCCCGTACTCTAGGAGCTGGGTGTAATCCTGTGTGCCGTTCTAGGTCCGTCGTATTTTTACTGAATATTATGTAAAATGTTGTGCTGATTACAAAAAAGTTGGGTGCCCCCCCCCCCCCCCCGAAAAATGGGGAGGTTTCGAGATATTCGCGTTTTAATTATTTTTAAATAATGCGATAGTCCTGTTGTAATTTGGAACTTTTCAAAAGTTCAATT
>CAKNXH010060525.1:55290-99446 GCA_932178445.1 Andricus quercusramuli | reverse complement strand
AATTTGACTAATAATTAGTTAAATTTAACTAATTCATATTTAGCGAGTATCCTTTCATGGAAAAACTCGTTCACAGGCGAAACGCAAATGATACTATTAGGCACATAGAAATAGGAACAGAATCGAGGCCTATTGTTGCGGAGTTGACAAACCATCCCAGTTAATAAACCTTGATGAGTTTGATATTATCGACGGTTTTGTGCCTGACCATATGCACATTACTAGCAGAATTGGCAAAAAATTCGCGAAAGTTTGCTTCGGAAGTAAGAAGGAATCATCTAGCTTACTCGCAAAAAGTAAAATAGAAGAAATAAACATAATTATATGACTAAAATTAAAGCACCTTCTCACATAGGTCAGCTCTCTACATTTTCATGCAAACATAGGTAACACCTACACAAGTAGACCTCGCCGATAATTAGCTGCATATGTTTGTAGCAGATACCGAAAGATTGTATTCTCCAGTTGAAATAACCTTCAATATTCACCTTTTACTACATTTAGCTAGAAGCGTTAATAATTGGGGTCCATTATGGCAAGGCCGTAGCCAGGGGGGGAGGCGGTGATGTGTGTTTGATCCCCCCCCCGCCCGGAAATTTTTCTGGCTACGGGCTTGCATTATGGGCCCACAGCGTGTACGGATTTGAATCCGCCAATGGAGATTTAATGAAATTAATACACGTAGCTAAAGCCGTCCATCTCCAGGTATGTCGGCATATAGGTTTCAATTTTAGTCTCATATTCATTAAATTTAGGGTATACCCGAATTCTTTGCTTGTTACACAGCAGTTCTTTGATCGATTGAGCAGAAATATAATATATAATAATATTATATAATAATATATAATATAATTCGAAATTCGGACTTTCAAATGATGCCTTTTGCTTTCCGAAAATGGTAAAGGATGGTTGCCTTTATTAATCTTATGCAAAGATTAATAAACGGTCAGACAACACTTTTGTCAGACTATTCAATGGTTCTCTGCTTAAAATTTCGGATAGATTTCGGATGAGTTCAGGACAAATTCATCCGCACTTGTCTGGAATTCGTCCGTATTATATCCGGAATCTGTCCTGTTTCATGTGCTTTTCATCCGTACAAATATTTTCGGTCCAAAATCAATTCGTATTTGTCCGTAAGCTTGCCGAATTGTAGAACCAGAAATTATTTTTGTAAAGTGGGATCCAAAATTCGTCCGTTTTCGTCCGGATTATATCCGCCCCAAAAAAATGGAATCCGAAATTAGCCCCACTTGTCCGAAATTCGTCCGGAGTATGAAATCAGAAATAAGTTTTTGCAAAGAGGAATCCGAAGTTCCTCCGTTTTCGTCCGGATTGTATCCGACAAGAAATGGCCCCTGATAACAAACGTGCTTGGACCATAACCTGCCCGATGAGCGTCGACCGTGTGCCTGCTATAAAGGATCGCATGGTCGGTAGATGTGCAGGAGACCGACGTGCGTGCACAACGGCTTGAATATGGTGGACACGTGGCCGGCATGTTAGGTGCCGAAAGGTCAGACGAGCGTAATAGCCAGCAATAGCGGACACATTCAGCTACTCAGATGCCGCACAGCGGTACTGTCAATGGGACGCGTACCGGCACATACACCAGCCACAGGCGGACATTTTAATATCTGGGGGGATCCGAAATCAGTCCGCACCTGTCTGGCATTCGTCCGGAGTATGAAATCAGAATTAAGTTTTTGCAATGTGGAATCGGAAATTCGTCCGGATTTTATCCGACAAGAAATGGGATCCGAAATAAGTCCGCACCTGTCTGGAATTCGTCCGGGCTATAACATTTAAATTATTATTTTCAAGTGGAAACCGGAATTCGTCCGTTTCCATCCGGATTTTATCCGACAAGAAATGGGATCCAAAATAAGTCCGAACCCGTCTCATGTCTTAAAGACGTCTTTTGGACATGAAACGTTTTTAAGAAATCAATTGGACGGACGAAATTCGGATTCCATTTTCGAGCACGCGCACTATACAAATTTCGGACAAGATCTGATGAAATTGAGATTCGAATTTGGAGCACGCGGACCGGACAAATTCCGGACGAGACCGGATGAAATCCGGATGACAAAACACGCCTTGATTTCAGATAGTTTCAGACAATTTTTGGAGTCCAGAATTTGACCAGAATTTTGAACGGGGTTCTTAGGAAAACATTGTGTCATTTGTAGTAAATTTTTCAAAAAGTCGTTCAGATTAAAAACGAAATAATAGCTGCACATATTACACCCCTTGATAGAATAAACGTTTGTATATAAATTGAGAATGATCTCTTTATCTGCACAATACTAAATCTGCTTTTACATTGAGATTATTACACATTTTGAAATTTGTATAAACCTGCGAGACTAAATGTACACACTCCTAAAAAATTCTTAATTTCTTTTCATACAGAAATTATAGAGTTTTTATCATAAAATAATGTGCAGATATTTAAGGCCATGTGATGAGTGTGTCACGTGACCAGATTCCTACCTTTTTTTTATACCATTAAGCCATTTCCCTTTCGGGGTAGGCGTGGAACTACCCGATGCGGGTAGTGTTTCTAGGTGGATTATTTATTACTAATACTACTAGTGTGGGCTCACCACACCCACGACGGGCCAACAGCACGCAGTATTCCCGAATGGTCACCCATCCAAGTACTAACCGTGCCCAACAATGCTTAACTTCAGTGATCTTACGAGAACTGGTGTTTTCAGCGTATTATCGCCGTTGGCACTTAATTTATTTGTTAACTTATTTTTAAACGAATAGCCACATCGAGTTGAAAATTTGGAATAATAAATCAGAAACACTAAGAAGTAGGAATCCGGTCACGTGACCCACTCATCACCTGGCCTTGCACCTATAAATTCAACAAAATAATGCCGATAGAATCCAAACCTTCGCATGTTCATTAAAATTCAGCAGGAATTTTTTAACAGTGGCATGGAGTTTTTATTTGTAAGTAATCTTATATCATTTTTAATTTTTATATAATGATACTGAAAATAAAAAAGAGTTTTCACTTTGTGTGAAATTTTTGTTTTTCCATTTTAATTTTTTATATTCATATTTTATGTATTCATTTTATACGCAATAGCCCACCTTGAAGTATTTTAAAAGAAAAAAAAACTATGTTCAGTCCTCTTTTCTACTCTGGCTCTTGACGAGCGAATTTTTTAAATATTATTTGGCATGAAATAGCGTATTTATAGTGAATTTGAAACTCTGACATTATAAGTTAAATGTTTACTCTCCGAGAATGTGAAGAATGGCTTTAAAACGTAAGAAATTTTCCTATCGATTCGTTGGAAAGAGTGTAGTGAACATAATTCATCTAATGCAGTAGAATAGATGGAAAGGGAAATATAATTGGAAATCGAAATCATTTTAAGTTTCATTTTGGGTGTCTGCGTGAAACTGGAAAAGACTCTATTAATATTCTGAGCTTTGGCCGAGCCGAAATATAAATTCTTTTTATGTGCAGAATTTTGCATAAACTGTAAATGATACTTTTTCCGTAATTTGCATAATATGTCCAGTTTCTAGTAATTAGAATGGCTTTCTAATTTGAGTTTATTTATAAGAAAATATATCACATCTGCACCTCATAAAACTAAAACAGAAAATTTCTAGAGGCTCAAAAATATATGAGGATTATCAGAATTAAAAATATTCATTTTCGTTTTATGAGGTTAATAAAAGAAAAGTACTTACTGTATATGAACAAAGAAATTAAAAATACATAAACAGCTCAGAAAAAAAAAAAAAAAATGTATCTTATTAAGGCTCCTCCCAGCCTCAGGATATTAACAGATACACTTTAAAAATTTAGAACCCGTTACAAGAGACCCAAAATTAAGGTTTCCACTGATGATGGCTTTTTGACTTATGAATTCTGCTCTTTTTTTCACTGTACTGTGCAGGAACCGGCACTACCTTTGAACAAATCGTGGAAACGTGCATAGGAACCTGTATTCATAGTTCGGAGCATGTAGGAACCTTCATCAGAACCTGCATTTCTATTTCTGAAATACGCAGGAAACTGTAAAGGAACCTGCATATAGGCTTTCAAGTATGTGTAGGCCTTCGCGGGAACCCATACATGATCCCGCTTCGAGATCAAACTACACAGGAATACGTACATATTTCCATGCAGGAACTTATGCAACAACCCCTCCAGTAGATCTCCGGTGAAGCTACACAGGATCCTATACAGAAACCTTCATTTTTCAGTGTAGGGGATCCTTTGCAGTAAAAAACCTTTGCATTTTTCTATGCAGGATCTTGTATGGGTTCCTTTGTAGAAACTCTTGTCACATTTTACTGTGCAAAGGAATCTGTACAGGATCATTCAAAGGTTCCTTTGCCAGTGCAGGTACCTTTGCAGGATAACGTACAGTTTCCTTCGCCAAAATCCTGCACAGGAACCGTCAAAATCACCTGTACAGGTTCGTTTACAGGAACATCTACAGGATCCTCCGAGGTTCCTGTACAGGAATTTTCAGCTGGGTTAAGTCATTTCTGGCACAGACTGTCGCGAATAACCCTACTCAATCGCTGAATTGCAATTACGATGCAATTTAGTTTACGCTCATTTTTCATAGCTCCATGATTTATATGACGAAATTTCACTGATTGATACGGAAAGAGATCATGGTCCTGATAAAAAATCCATTCAAGATCTGTTCTTCAAACACTTGCACAAGCTAAAAAATACGTGACACCTCTCGCATCGCACTTTAATATTAGCTTAAAAAAAAAATTGATTATCAGTTCGAACTCGAAAGTTCATTGCCTCACTACTCGATTCGGGTAGTGTTTCTAGGTGGATAAATACTACCAGTGTGGGTCCACCACATCCACGACGGGCCAACACCACGCAGTATTCCCGAACGGTCACCCATCCAAGTACTAACCGCGCCCAACGCTGCTTAACTTTAATATGAGCTTACAAACATCAAATCAAGACACGAATTAAGATCAGAATATCGCAACAGGATCAGTTGCATCCATAAGTGAAAGAAAATTAAATCTATTTCAAGATGGATTACCAACTTTCAATGGTAAGATAGAAAAGTGGTTGTCATTCCGAGAAAATTTTAACGCAATGATTAATAACCGTGATGACATAAGTAATGTAGAAAAACTACAATATCTACAATCCACACTTATTATAAGGCACTACGTAAAATTCAAATGTCTGCTAGTACTAATGAAAATTTTGACCGCACTTGGAATCTTCTACGAAAATAGTATGAAGATAAGCGTGCCCTTATTTCGCGTCATCTTAGTTTATTACTACGATTACAGGTTCAAGAAAAAGAATCCTATCAGGGATTGATCGCTCTCACTGATGAATCACAACAGCATCTTCAATCATTAGCTTCATTAGGAGTAGATGTTAGTCACGAAATGATAGTCGCTATTATCGAAGAAGAACTTCCTCAATCTTCTTTGGAAAAATGGGATGAAACAATTAAAAACGAAGAATTTCCAAAATAAGAAGATTTAACTGATTTTGTTATATAGAACTACAGTCCGTCTTTCTAATCGTAAACACGATAATACTGCTAAAAATTCTTTTGATAAAGATGCCCCCCACCCCCCTTAAAAAATCGCAAAGATGATTTCAAACGTCAGGTTTTCGTGACTACTGCATCCGAAAAATGTTCTCTCCGTACCGAGTCACATTATCTATTTGAATGCAGTAAATTCTTGGCTTTAACTGTTGAGGAGCGTACTAAAGTGATAAAAGATACACGTTTATGTTATAATTGTCTACGTAATCATGAATTTATAATTCGCTTAAGCGAATGATTGCAAATTCGGAACTTGTAAAAAGTGTGAAAAACGGCACAATGCTTTATTACATTTTTCTCAAGCGCAAATAAAGCTAGTCTCGGAAATCAGTTTGAGGTCTCTAGTTTCTTCACCATCGTGTCATCTAATGACGAGTGCTATAGTAGAAGTATTTGACAACATGAGAAATCGAACAAAGGCAAGCCTATTTCTAGATACTTCTTCAACTACGAATTTTGTAACAACAAACCTCGTAAAGGAATAAAAAATCCCGATGTCAAAGTGTTCATTTTCAGTTGGAGCTGTAAACAACCTTACAACGGTTTTGAATTGTATAGCTTACATAACCTTCAAATCAGTTTTTAATGAGTATCAGTGTACACTCAATTTTTTATTAATTCCTGACTTTCTCATACCTAGGACAATTGACATGCTCATGGGCACAGGAGCGAGCCTATCTCTATCATCGATAGGTTGTATAAATTTATCTCAAAACAGTAATGACCTTTATTTACAAAAACTCGATTAGGCTGGGTAATTGGCGGAGGCTTAGAGCTCTCAAATAATTCTAAAATCACAAAAACTAATAATTGCCTAGTAAGAAATTTGAAAACAAAAGTTGAAAAATTTTAGTCAGTCGAGGAATCGCCATCCCAATCGGCGCTTCCTCAGGAAGAAGTTGATTGCGAGGCACACTTTAAACAACACGTGAGACGAGATCAAGACGGTCAATATACAGGGTATTCCAGACTCAATTGCCCGGACTTATATGACTGTATAAAAAAAAAAAAAAAAAAATTGATTAGCATTTCGAACTCGAAAGTTCATTGCCTCACTACCCGATTCGGGTAGTGTTTCTAGGTGGATAAATACTACCAGTGTGGGTCCACCACACCCACGACGGGTCAACAACACGCAGTATTCCCCGAACGGTCACCCATCCGCGTACTAACCGCGCCCAACACTGCTTAACTTCAGTGATCTAACGGGAACTGGTGTTTTCAGCGTGGTATCGCCGTTGTATAAATATTTAAAAAATAAATCGAAAATTCCTTTTTCAAAATAACTCAATAACACTATGCTGGATTGCCGCTCACGTACGCACGGCTGTTTATACCGCTCTCCTGATAGGTCCAGCTAAAATATTCAATAACTCAAAAAATAAAACCTCTACTGATTTTTGGAAAAGGAATTTTTGAATTAATTTATTTTTATTTTTATATACCTCTATAAGTCCGGACACTTGACACCCTATATGGTAGCCTTACCGTTCAGAGCAACAACGAAAACATTAGGTGACTCAAAACAGATTGCGTTAAAAAGAGTGAAAGAACTACAGAAGAGAAATTAGGAAAATATTCTGAATTTATACAACAATATACAGCGGACATTCAAAATTACTTGGAATTAAATTAAATATCATTGATAAATTCATCTCACGATGATGCAGGTTTTTAATTGGCACATCACGGTGTTATAAAGAATTACAGTAATACTACTAAATTAAGAGTAGTTGTTAATGCTTCAGCTAAAAGCAGCTCTGGTGTCTCTTTAAATGAACTTCTGATGGTCGGCCCAGCAATACAAGATGATCTTTTTTCCTAATAATCCGATTTCGCTTCCATAATAACGTGCTTATATCAGAGCTTGAGAAAATGTACAGACAGTTCTTAATTCGCAAAAAAGATAGGCAGTATCAAAGGATTTTGTGGCTTAAACATCATCGGGTATTGGAATATTGTCTAAATACGGTTACTTTCAGGTTTACTCCATCATCCCTTTCAGCCATACGATGCTTGCATCAATTAGTTGAGAATAAAGGTCATGATTTTCCCATAGCGGCGAACATATTAAAAAGGGATTAGTATGTGGATCATCTCAATACTGGAGGTTCCACATGAAAGGAGGCGCGAGAGATTTATGATGAAATGATTAAACTCTTAAGTCGAGCTCAACTAAATATGCGACAATGGGCTTCGAATGAGTCCAGCATACCTGAAGGCATCCCTACTCAAAAAAAGTCAGGAATCGTCACAAATGGTCCGAAGTTCTGACGATTTCTGAACATACTGACTAATCCTGACGAGTCTGACTATTTCTGAAGATATGCTAATTCACATCCTATCAGGTAGCTCATCGGCTAGGACCGCAGGTAGGCTAACCCACAAGCAGGCCCGGACTGGCCATATGGGAATTCGAGAGATTTCCCGGTGGGCCATGAGTCTGAAGAAGCCACTCCGGAAAAAGGGCCGCGTAGGTACAAAATTCCAGGGTCGCATTGATTTCCCAGTCCGCCCCTGCCCACAAAGATTAAAAATTACAAATAGATTTTTTTCAAAGTTGCAGATGCAGATTCAAAAGTTAGTCTACGGGTTAGTCTACGGGTTTCGACGATTTCAGATATATGTGAAACTTTTGATAAGAAATTTTAAATTAGGATAAATATAATGTATCTTGTAAAGAGAAAGAGATACATCAAAACGGACAAAATTTTCAGATCCACCTCCAGCCATTTAGTATATGAATATTTATAACTAAATATAAGTAAAAAAAAATGTGCATAAATAAATATAAATAAATAATATAAATAACCTGAGAAATATAAAAGGGATGTTTTATGGTATTCTATTCTTGGTCCCCTAATAAAATTATTATCCTTCGAACCCAAGCTCTGACGATCTCTGGACATTTTCTAATGAGTTCTGACGATTTCTGTCGAGAAACGTAACAAAAGTGGTCAGAAATTGTCAGAAGTCTTTGCTTTTTACTGACGATTCCTGAATTTTTCTTTAGTAGGGATAAGCGATAAAAGCCCAGATGCCGATTTTAAAATAAACAAGCATTATGTAGCCAAATCTCTCGACTTTTATTGGAAGGCTGGGGATAACGACTTCGTTTATTCAATTAAAACGCCTACAATTAATCAGGGGATCACGAAAAGGGTCATTTTATCGGAAATTGCAAAAATATTCGATCCCTTATGTTCCCTCGATCCCATAATTTTACATGCAAAATAAATAATGCAAGAACTTTGGCAATCTAAAGTTAAATGGGACGACCTGCATCTATTCATTATAAGTGTACTAAATTTTGAAACCAATTAGAAGCGCTAAATAAAGTTTCATTTTCAAGAAATGTGATGATTCATAATTCAAAGAGAGTTCAACTACATGGTTTCTGTGATGCGAGTGTGAAGGGATATGGAACTTTTGTAACAGAATTGTTACCATAACGCGGGACAAAATGTACATAAAAAGGAACGATTTTGAAACTTTTGAAGAATTAGAAGACTTAGGAAAAGAATGGGAAACTGAGCTAGCCAAATCAAAAAGTCGAAGGCAAGTTTTACAAATAACCAAACCTAAAATAGAGGTCAAATGATAACAAAAACGCAATAGCAGTAGTGGGAATGTAAATAATTCGGAGTATAATGAAGATTTAAGGGAAAATGAAAACAACCAAAAGGATAACCAAAACGGAAACCAAAGTCACACTTAGCTATATACATTCCTAAATCTTGCAAATAAACATTTTGCTTACGCTTTACATTATTAATTTTCTCATTCACAGCTAAGTATATTCGCCTCTTTTATTTTGACAACTTGGAGAACACATTAAGTAGGATATAAGTTAATATGAAACAATCTGACAAACGAACAGTCTGACTTTTGTAAGAGGATTGTTACCATAATGCGGGACTCGGTACTACCCTGCACGAGACGGAACGGAATCCGCCGAGGGGACCCAAAGTTCTGAGGAACAGCACAGCGGTTCCTCAGTCTGGGCTCGCTCGACTCCAAGTCGACTGCTCTCGCCTTTTTCGGCTTCTTTGTCGCTTCCCTGCTTCGCGATTCCTACGATTCGCCGTTGTGATAACTGGTGCTATCTTCTCGCTGGAACCGCTACTTCAAGGGAAATCTCCTGCCACCACCACGGTCCCCGTTCGGGCCACCTGCGATAGCCACCTGCAGGTTAAACCTCTACAAGGAAACTCTCGCTCTTCAGCATCCGCCACGGGCTGACACTCGCCTACGAAATGTAAGTGGCAATAAATCGCCTATTATACCTTACTAATTTGTCTCAATGCATTTCATCTTCTTTTCGGCTTTCCCGCCTTCTAATTTCCCTCCTCGGTATCACCTCCGTAATACTTGTTTATACGTTCATTTCGAGAACGATAACGGATACGTGCGCTGTTCTCTTTTAAGCTCTAAATCTTGTGTTGCTACTTTAAAAAAGCTACCCATACCTCGATTATAATTATGTGGACCTTTATTATTGATTCACTTATTTGAAAAGGTCCAGAATTCTCTTTGTGTTAAAATTGATGCATCCACTTTTTGGACAGATTCAGAAAAAGTGTTACACTGGCTACGAGCAAGTCCCGATACATTAAAAACTTAATAGAGTTTCTGAAATACAAAACAAAATAAATATTGGTCAGTAGCATCACGTTCGCTCAAAAGAGAATCCCGCAGACGAATTATCAAGGGGTCAATTACCTGATGAATTCCTAAAAAATAAACTATGGTTTAAAGGTCCTCACTGATTAAGTCAGGAAGAAGATTTTTGGCCAAGATCGGAATTGAATACTAGGGCGGATGTACTTCCGGCAACGAAAAAAATAAATCTCGAAAGACTATAGTTCAAACTAACATCTTCGAACAATTTTCTACCTTCTCTAAACTGAAACGAGTAATAGCGTTCTGTTTTAGATTCTTGCCTAAGTATCGTCAATATAAACCCTGCTAAAAATGTCGTATAAGTTTCGGATTCCGCAAATGGTCCGAACTTTTCTGAAATCAATCTGATTAACGAATTTTGTATGAAACGTATCCGGTTTAATCCGAAAATAGTTAGGAATATGCCTGGTTAAGTCCGAAATTCATCCGGACAAAAAATGTCGACTCCGGACAGAGTCCGATTAGGTCCGAAATTTTTCGGTGTTAAAGACCAAAATTAACCAAAATTTATTATCCGCAAGAATCAAAGTTCTAATGGAAAGAAGTCTGGTTGAGTACGGGATTTGTCCCGCTAAGAACACGGAATCCGGAACGAGTCTAAATCAATCTGAAATCAGTCCGCAAGTAGAATTCTAGAAAAGTCAGAATCAATCTGGGTTAACTCAGTTTTGCCACATACTTTCCTTTGATTGATAATAAAACGTTTATTGTGAACATCTATTCTATTTGGGAATTGGGAGAGGTCCACTCGGACATGAAGAAATTGAGTCTCGCTTTTCTTTGTCCAGACTAAAAGTTTATTCTCCACCAATCACATACATCACTCCCAACTTGCCTCGCTCGCTTCCAGAACTCAACTACTCCCTCAAACGCTCTGCCGGGTACGGACCCTTTTCGTTCCACACAGATCCCCACTCCCTCTTTCTCGTTCCCGCGTCTCTATTTCGCGGCCTTAAGTTCTACTATCGTTCTCTCGTCCACATAGTTATATATCGTTATATATTGTTTCCTAACATTCGGCCGACCTAAATGAAGCTTGATCTCAAGCTTTTACAGTTTCGATGAGAAGTTAAGAAAAGTTAATTAGATGAGGCTGTCGGGTTTCTTTCGTTAGCATTATTAAATTACTAATATCTCTTGAGTGAGAATATTATATCTACAGATATATAAACAGAAAAAATCAACACAATGTAACCCTTTAAACGCCGTTCTTCAATTCGGTTTTACATTTTTTGTTAAGGCGCAAATGAAGTATACTTAAAATTGTATGTTATTTTAATTGTAATATTAGGTAACGCATTTAAAGCCATTTCTTTTATTTTACACATAATCTAAAAGATACGCAGGCCTACGAATGTTGCGCTTTGGGCGATTGACTCCATTCGCAGAGTCCTTTTCAGAGTCGATCATTTCACTTACAGGAGGATAATCGTGTTCTTTTGAAATGCCCAAATTGTCGGTTTCTCGAACCTTGTTCTCGCTGTCTTCTTCGTTTTCAAGTTCTTCCCTACGGGGTCCTCGCCTGATTTTTAGCTGGGACACATGGGCCGTCAATGGATATTTTTGATTTCTACGTTTTACAATCGGTTCGATTCCGTAAGTTTCACCCAGAATTTTCCGCGTAATAACAAAAGGTCCGCGATAACGAGGTTGGAGTTTGGTGCTTTCACCAGTCGCAATAGGGTTCACACTCACATACACTATATCGCCGAAGCTGCACTTTACCCCGATATTTCTGTGTTCATCGTACCTTTTCTTATACTCTTTTTGAGCCTTTTCAATTTCTTTCACTATTTCAAGCCGTAACTCTTTTGGATCTCGACAGGTTTCGCAGTGCTCCGTAAGTTCTCTTGTCGCATCTTCCTCGAAACGGGGTAGATAACCATACAGGGCCTCAAACGGTGTTTTGCCAGTGGTTTTATTAAACGAGGAGTTTATGTCTCGCGAAATTCGTTTGAGAGTATTATCCCATTCGGAATTCATTCCCTCCCAGGCTCCAGCCCACAACGGTGCTAGAATCGTTTGATTAACCTGCTCTACCTGACCGTTTGCCTGAGGGTGCCTACTCGAGTTGAACGTTAGTTTAATGCCTCGATTTTTGCAAAGATCCCGGCGTACCAAAACGTTCAATGACCCCGCTGAGTCTCTTAATTGTCCCCGCTGTATCCGTGTTTTTCGTAGCTTCAAGTATGACGTATTTAGTTAGGTTGTCCACTATCGTTAGCGTGTACCGATTGCCGCGTTTACTTGTTGGTAAAGGACACAAATGATCTAAGTGGACCCTCCCAAATGGTCGGGCACTTGGAGGTATAGGGTGTAATTCCCCTGGTTGGTGACCTCTGGGTTTCTTACTCATTAGGCATGGTAGACATCTTGCTATACGTTCTCTGACAAAACCGCGCATGTTAGGGAAATAATAATAATTACGCATCTTTGCTAAGACCTTGTCAATGCCAAAGTGACTGGCTAGATCGTGGTAACGAATTGCCAGAGCTTTTCGCATGGCTGCTGGTACCACGTATAGCAAAAACTCCCAGTTATTTCGTTTTTCTGATCGGTACAAAAGTCCCCCCCCCCCCCCTGTAACTAGAAGTCGCGAATTGCACCCCGTTCGTCTTTTGACCGTTCGTCAGTCGGCTTTTTGAAGATTTTAATTATTCGATTTAATTTGGAGTCTGTTCTTTGGTATAGGAGAATCTCGTCTTCACTGGTAGTAATGGCAAGCACTTCTGTTACCTCGGATTCAGTCACGTCGTCATTGGGTATGGGAGCTCGAGATAGAGCATCTACATGTCGCATTTGGTCTCCCTTCCGATGGCGGATTCTGTAATTATAATCGCTTAGGCTATTTGCCTATCGTGCAACTTGCGGGTACTTCGTTCTGGCTGCGTTTATGAAAACTAGTGCTTGGCAGTCGGTTACTATGGTAAATTGCAACGGAACAAAAAATAGTCGTAGTCGTTCAGTCGCCCATACAATCGCGAGAAGCTCAAGTTTGCTTGAATGGTACTGTGACTCTACCTCGGATGTTCTTCGACTAATCGCATACACAAGCCCTAGATTTTCTTCGTCATCTCCTTGTAGGAGCATCGCGCCAAGACTCGCAGAGCTGGCATTCGTATGCAGCTCGGTAATTACGGACGTTGGCGAGTAAACCTTCAATATTGGTATTGAGGTTAATCGGGTTTTCAGTTCAAGGAATGCGTTCTCATATTCCTCGGGCCAAAGAAAAGATGCATTCTTACGTGTCAAACGGGTAAGTGGTGCTGCAATTTTCGAAAAGTTTGGCACGAAACGACGGAAGAAGCTCGTTAGCCCCAAAAATCGGCGGATAGCGTGTACATCTCTCGGTCTCTCAAATCCCTCTGTGACGCCAGGTTCTACTCCTTTTGCGCTAATTTGGAATCCCAGAATATCTGCCAAAACTCGTCGAAACAATTTACCCCAGAATTTTTGAATTTAGGTCGCCAATTAGAACCATTTCGGTCCTTCAGAAAAAATATATAAAACGATAGCGAAATAGAGTTCCAAAGCATAGACATTCGAATAAAAGACAAGCTGGCAATTATAATTTAAGATGAAGACCGGTAGAATTTAAAATCAGAGATAGAGTTTTAAAAAGAATGGTTGAACGGAGTGGAATAAGCATGGAGGTATTGAAGCATGAACGGGGGGGGGGGGCGGTAGCTTGGGTGAAGGGGGTGTTGGGTAAGATGTAGAAGAAGAGAAGGAAGGAGGAAGAGGAATGGAGAAGGAAAGATTGTAAGTAGGAGAGGAAGTAGATATTAGTAAACTGTAAATATTTTAAATAGCAGATGAGTATTTGGTATTAGCCGAGAAAGCAGAGTTTGTTAATGCGAGGCAAAGCAAGAAAATAGGCACATGCGTGCGAGACGAGGAAGGCAAGACGATAAGAGCGAACGGTATTAGAGATAACGTGTGTATGGATGTTAGTTTGTAAGAAAATTCTGTAAAAAATTGAAGTGTAAGCAAGTCAATTTTTTTAAGCCAGCAGGCCGTAAAATAACCGTTCACCTATCTATCTATCTACTAGCTCGCCCACCAAATTATAGACCTTTATTACCATTTCCCTCCGAACAAATCAGCGATGTCAAGCCATGGATTTCAATAGTAACTTTTAGCAGATTTCACTTTATCCAGGTTCGAAAAAATACACAGCTTTTTTATACAAAAAAAAAAAACAAGTTATGAATTTAATTTAAAATATGAATTTAATTTAGACTTAAAACCAGCACAGCAGCTTTTTATTCAGAGGCCTGGACCAAGTATGTATTGCTGGCACTAGGAGATTTTATTATAAATGTGTGGATGATCTTTTGATAGCTGCTAAGGTAGAGGCAGAACACTTTGACCATCACATAGCGGTTTTTCATAGATTTAGAGAAAATAGTATGGCTCTAATTTTTATAAAATATGACTTTTTAAAAAAAGAAACAAATTTTCTGGATCACAGCCTCAAATTAGAAGGTAGACGACCTGATACGCGAAAATTTCCAGCAATTAACCTTCAGTCCCACCACCTATTTTTTCGATCGAGATCCCTACACTGGGTCAATTTGACCCTCGCACTTTTTGATCGCGTACCACTTTATACCAATACGTCCGATTGAATTAAAAAAATTCTCAGATATACTATAACTAATGTACAATGCATTGGTATATTCAAAAAATAATTTTATAATGAATTGCATATAAAAAAAAATTCCCGAAAAAAAATGTTGAAACAAATTTTTTACTGGAAAATTCATAACTTCTTTAATTTTTATAATATTAAGCTGAAAATTCAGGTGTACGTTAGATACACAACCAAAGTTGATGTATGGGTCAATTTGACCCAGAAGTGGGACCGAGGGTTAAGGATTTCGTACCCCCAAAAAATGCAAAATAGCTAAAAAGTTTTCAGGGACTAGTGAATTTTAATGCAAAATTCATAAATCGATTTGCCAATGAGCTGGTCCCACTACTCTGTTTTGTGAACAAGCTATTCTACATTTTCCATACCCGAACAAGCCGTACTATCTACAAACTTATTCGCATGATTACGCCCTCGTAACTAAATGAGAAAATGGATCAGAGCTAATCTATCAATAGATTATTATGGACCAATCCTCATAACTAGATATGTGACCTTCCGCGATGAAAGGGACCTAATGCGCGGTATCTTGATTTTACAGGAGGAGAGATTTAAGGGGAGTTAAAATACAAGAACTCCATAAGAGGGCCTCACTTTGCAGATTAACATCAATTCAAATTTCTTAGATATAGGAATCTTTGTTATTATGAAAGAGCAAATAAAAAGCTATCGATTGGTCTGGAAAATTGAAAATCGTTTTTTTTCGCAATAAGTCCCTTTCGTCGCGAACGGTCTCATATGGATTATACATACATCTGCGCGCCAAAAAATGTTAAAACAACATCCACTATTCAAAAAATATCCGGAGATTATATTCCAACATTTGGTAAACCAGAAAGAATAGTAACCGATGATGGGACCCAATTCATGTCAAAATTATGGAAAGAAAAATTAGAAAGAGAGGTTATATAATATACACTCACGACTATACGCCACTCACAAGCCAAAATTGTTGGGAGCGTTAACCGTGAACTCTCAAAATGCTTTCGAATTTTGACTGAATGCTTACATCATTATTCATGGTGTACATGGATACATACCATAGAAAGTTTCAGAAATGAAATCCACCAGGATAGAACGGGTACGACACAAGTTAGTGTTCACCAAAGAAAAACCAAAACGGTTTTAGCCAAATGGTTACCTGCAGATATCAAAGGAGTAAAATATCTTATAAAGAATTCATCCGCACCAAAGGCAAAAAGAAGTGTCTTAAATTTCAACGAAAACAACAAATTTGCGCAATTCAAAATCGAAGACAAGGTGCTAGTTAAAGCACGGAATGTATCCGGTGCGGCAAAAAAAAATAATAATTGCGAAGTTTCCGGCAATCTACGAAGGCCTGTACTCTATTAGAAAACAGTTTTGGGAGATATGGGGTTTCAAAAAAAGTTAGGTGTTAAAATTCAAAATCCTGTAGTTCCCTGAATTTTTAAAATTTTTGGAAACCTTTTTATCCATAGCAGTTTAATTAAAATCGCTAGGCCTCCCTACAACCCTGATATTTAGAAAAAAAATGGATTGACCTCCATGCAAAAGGATAGCGCCGAAACTCTGTGAAAAGAGTATATACTTGCCACTGCATTTTAGAGCAAAACATCCAATAGAAATATTAAACTAGACGAAATTCTGAGAAAATTAAAAAAAAAAAGTTATATCTTTAATAGGTGCCGAGTTAAAATCCTTAAAAGTAACCGGATATTTTTTTGAGTGGCTGAAAAAATAAATTTTGAAGTTTGCGTTTGTACTTTGGGAACACTTTAATTTCAAGAGAAAAAATTTTAGATTCTAATTAAAGTAGACGCTATTTCCAGTAATTCTAAGAAAATTGATGACCCAGCCCTATTAGTCATGAGTTCTGATCTCCCAAAGTTGACTTTTTTCTACCTATTTTTATCCAAAAATGATACTTACCTATTTTACCTATTTACCTATTTTTACCTATAAATGATACTCTTCACAAAATTGATTCTGTGCAGATTTGATGTATTTTCTTTTTGAAACTTACCTTAAGAATATTTCTTGTTGACAATGAACGAAGAATAAATGATCTGATTTTAAATTGTTTATTGACTATTTATAAAAAAATTACTGAAGGGACTAGTTTTGAAACATTATGAAGAATAATAAAGGAATAAATAAACAAATAACGAATGCTGATGTCCTCCATTTCTTTTCCGGTATGGTAAGCACAATTCACCTAGAAGAATTTTCGACAAACATTTTATCAAGTTAAAAATAGTATAAGTACGAGTTCTTTTAGTACTCGTCGAACCAATCGTCAGAGTTATCAGAATTTCCAATTGGACACCAATCCACTTACTAGCAAGCCCTTCCAAGAATTGATTTTTTGTTTGTTTTTATTCCTAATTTCCCTAACGAGAGTTTATTATCTCTCTATGAATTTGCCAAATCGAGCAACATTTAGCCAGCTTCGGGAAAAAGGCTGTGAATGTAAACTAAAAGAGCATAGAGAATAGACAGAGAGAGCTTAACGAACAGAGAAATAGTGAGATAAAACAGTTGGAAGAACGGGTAAGCAACTTTGAAATCAGAAATGAGCATATGGGGAAGGAAACACAGAGTGCGGAAAAAGTAAAAGGGAGTGGTAACTTGCAAAATGGGAATGAAAGATTGAAGAAAAGACTGAGTGAGATTGAAAGATGATTGGAAGGGGAAGAAAGGGCGAAGAGGAGAAATAACATAGTAGTTAAGGGATTGAAAGTGGAGAGTGAAACAGGCGAAGCGGAAATAAAAAAATCTTTTGAGAGATATTGGAGTTCACGTAAGGGTTGAAGGAGTTAAGAGAATAGGATGGACGAAAGAAGGAAAAGAAGAAATGTTTTTAGTGAAAGTAGGGTGTAAGGGAAGGGAGGAGGATAGATAAGGGAAGGGAGGAGATAAACGTGAAAATAGCTTTCTGAAATGTGTCAGGCTTGAAGAAAAAGAATGAAGGTTTTTGTTGGGAGTTAGAAAAGTGGGATGTGATTATGATGAGTGAAACCTGGGCGGAGGAGAAGGATTGGAAGGGGATGAAAACGATGTTACCTAAAGGTTATGTGTGGACAATTTAAGAAGCAAGAAAGGAACACGTTAAAGGTAAAAGGATGGGCAGCATGGTCTCAGGGGTGAGAAAATAATTGGCAGTAAAAGGCAGAACAGAGGAGGACAGGGAGGAAAAGGATGGAACAATGATAAGAAGTAATTCAATTGGAAAAGTCAGAATAGCGATGGTTTGTGTATATAGAAGAAGGGGGGAAGAAGAAGGTTGAAGAGTGATGGAGGTAGATGGAGGAAAAGAAGGAAGAGTTGGTTTTGATAGGTGACTTGAATGCCTGGACTGGCTAGCATGGGGGAGGGACTTGGGATGAAGAAAAGGAGGCCTATATAAGGAGCTCCAAAGCACAGGGAGATAGGCCGGGAGGGAGGATGTTACTGGACGTAATAGGAGAAACAGGATGGTTTATATGTGATGAAAAAATGAAATGAGATTAGAAGGGAGATATCACATTTATAGGTAAGGGGGAAACAGTAATAGACTACATCCTGGCGGTAGAAATTATAAGGAATATGATAGGCAGTATGAATGTGGGGAATGAGAAAGGGTCTGAGCACTTCCCAGTCATAGCTACACTGAAAGGTGGCTACCATAAGCGCGGCAGAGGGAGAAAGGAAAGAGGGGGAGAAAGGAACACGAAAATGGGAGTCTGGGGGGTAGAAAATTGAAAGAGGTTAAACAAAAAATATAGAAGGAGAATGTTAGCTATGAAAAACAGGAGGGAGTAGACTCGTTAATTGAAAGGTTGAAAGGGTCGGTTGAGAAGGTAAGGGATGAGATAGGTACAAAAGAAGGAAGAGAAGAGGGAAAGAGAGGCTGGTGCGACGAGGAATGCAGGGAGAGTAAACAGAAATTGAAAGAGTGTGTAAGATAATATGGGAAAGGAGATATACAAGGTAGAAATAGAAAAAGCGATTAAAGAAATTCTAACAAATTCTACGAAAAAGGTTAGAGAGTGAGATAGAAGAGAAACAAAGTATCCCGCACAACCAGACGGGATTTAGAAAAGGCATGGGGACAATAGATAACATTTACGTACTCAACTACTTGGTTAACAGAAACTTAGGGAGAAAGAGAGGGAAATTAGTCGCCGTGTTCCTAGACATTAAAGCAGCTTTTGACTCAGTGAATAGAAAAGTGATATGGCAATATTTTAAAATGAGAATTTAGGGGAGAAGTGGGTGATGTGACGCGACGAGAAATGCGACGCGGTCGCTTTAACAAAAATCTGTCTATTATAAACGAGTGAGGTTAGGTTCAGTATATGCATTTATGAATGCAATGTCAGATAGGGAAAAAGTTGGGTTGATTAAAATAAAGATTTAATTTTTAATGTAAAAAGTTCATTTTGGACGTTTCTCATTTGTTATGACAGTTGCGAAAAAATCATTAAAGCTTGTAGTATTTTGCTCCAAGTACATTATATTGAAACTTTTGGAATAATGATCTTCTAATTTTTACAAGGGATGACGTGTTTCACAAATTGGTAAAGTTAAGTAGCATTTTCAAATAAAAGTATTTTTTCAGTACTATACACTAATAGGTAAGGTGGCACTTACGACCATTTTAATGGTAAAATGTCGAAATTTCGAATATTTTATCTTCATAGCTTTGGATGCTAATATTATCGGTTAGATTTTTCTTTCTATCGATTCTTATGTATTATAATAATTTTCCTAAAAAATGGCTTTTTGAGAAAAAAATTATAAACATTCGAAAAGCTAGTTTTTTATTGAAAACAAGGTAATATGATAGAACGTCTGGGTATAGATGAGACGCGGAGATGTAGCGGTGGGTGGTGGGAGGCGTTTCACGGGATCTCGAGCTCTCGAGCGAAAGCCCGATTTCTCGGGTACCTATCAACTCAATTATTAACAATGATAACGCTCGGAAATTTTTTTCGATGGTTTCATTAAAAAGAGCAACTCAAAAACTACCGAAAAGTGTAAAAACCTCGATTTCGATTTTTTTGAGAGTAAGTCCCCTTTCTTCGGCGCACGTCACATATACCTAAATACAAAATTTCAACTTTATAACATAAATTTTAAGTGTACCCCATATTTTTAATCAGCTTGTCTGGAAAAAGTCTCTCGATCATTAAAATAAAATAAAATCAAAAAAATAAAGTCACTTTAATTTAAATCAGGTATTGATATGATTCCGAGCTGGATGTAAGAGATTGATGTTTTAGAGACATAAGCAATTACAAATGGTCCATCTGTTTCACGAAGTGGTAATCGCCTCACTTCTAATGGGTTTAAGTGATCCTCGTATTCTCTGAAACACAACAAAAATATAATTATTTAAAAAGTTATTGCTATTAAATAAAATCTAACAAATTTATCGATTATTATTATGAGAAGCTCTAGGCTCCAGAAGCTATGGTCTTGATTCCTCTGATAGAGCAGCTAATTCCGAAGTTGCGAACCAATTATTCTGTTTAACCTTTAGAATTTCCCAAATTAATAATAAGAATTATGTCTTGAATGTCACGGGTAAGAAATTCTAAGTCTCACGTTGAATATTTGGATGGGAGGCTACCAAACAACAGAGTACCGTTTAAGTAGTCCTTTTTATTTATGGGATCGTTTTTCACTTTTTTCATACTGAAAAATGTTGTGCCCTATTGGAAAAAGGATTAAAAATCAATGATAGAGATTACATATCATTTTTAATGTTTCAACTCCGGGACTTTTAATTTATGTGAAATGTTTATTCCAAACCAAGAAAACCGCTCTAAGCAATTCCGTACACTTTGAGCTTATCAATTGTACTTGCTCAGCACTCACAATTTTACATGTAGAAGATATGAAAATTAAAATTGAATCGATAGAAAGAGCAGAGTTTCGTAGAGACAACTTTCTATTCATTTTAATTTGATGTTTATATGTCGCCGTTGCTTGATAGAGCAACTCTAGTCTTTTATTTTCACGATACTTGTGTATTGCACAAGCACTCACAAAACCGTATTTTTCTGGAATTATCACACTGACTTATAATGACGAACTACTTTTAACAAAAAGGGGGAGAGTCCGTTTAAATTCTAACCGTTACAACCCAGTGAATAATTCAGTGGCACAGAACTAGTCGTTAACAATTTTTCTCTGGCCCCGTTTAAAATATATATATATATATTGAACTGGATCATGCACTAATGGAACAAAGAGGAAGAGGAAGTACGTTTAAATTTCCGTCTACGTTTTTCCGATTAGATTTAACCCATCGAAGGGAGATTTATTTACGTTCGCCCAATTGGTCCTTTCACGCGCCCACAAGAAGATCTCTTTACACTTCCCCGGGACAAGCTATTTGATTTTAGGCTGCGTGTAAAACACTAAACTCTCAATTCTTGTTTGAATTCGGGACTTCGACTTAAAGGATTGCGCGGAAGTGACAAAAGTTCCGAACCACAGATGGGCGAGTAGATTTGTCCCTGTGCGGAGAGGTGAAAATTCCCGGAGTGATCTTAATCGAATGAAGATCCCCGTTGAACTGCGAAATTGATTTCTGGTCGATGCGCTTCGATGGTGCATCGGAGGGTGAAAATGGTGGGAAGGAATTTGAGGTGGAAAACTTTGATTGGTCAGAGAAACGGCATGATTTCGGTGGCGACTGTTACCATGCCGATTCACTTGCAATGACAGCAAGATTCAAGTGGCCTGAGTTGGGTCAGTCACCTTCATGTTTTAAAATGTTGTAACAATGATTGGTACAAAAATTTCTTTTTTCGCTTTCTCAGAATTGGACAGTAAGTTGCAAATAGTTTGGAATTTTGCTGAATTGTTTTAAGTTTCGAACAATTTATTTCTTCATTTTGAATGGAATTTACTTTTAACGAATTCCAGTTCTGAAATAAATTATGGGTCAAATGTTTCATCCCTATTTGGAATATACTAAACTCAACGCTTTTGTCATATCTGGAATTTTGCATGCTGTTCTCAGTTTCAGTTTCTTTAAAATTGAACTATTCCCGCCAAAATTGTGCCTTTCCGAAATCTGCCTAGTATAATGGTGGTTTGGCGCAGGTTAGTTTCGACGGAAGGGATAGCATGGAGAACGGAGAGATGGTGACGCTTAGATCTGTGCTACATCATCGAGGCGACACGGTGGGGTTGACGCTTGCTAGTGTGCGTGCAATGTCTAGCGAGATACTCTTTTCCTTCCATATACGTGCAGTGCAAAACAGAGCATGTGTGAATTCTTTGCTTGGCGTATGCCCAGTTCAGAGTTCTCATGCACATATATGTATGTGTGCGATTTTACCAAAGTTCGTTTGATGTACCATTTTTCTTCGTTTTCTCCCTCATTCTATCTTACATCGAAATTTCATTTTCTCTCATTCTATCTCATTCAAGATATGTTCTTTTATTACTCAATGCTACTTAAACTGATCTCAGGGTTTGAAACCAGATTCACCTGAAATCATGAATTTTTTATTAAGCTAGGAATGTGAAACTTAATTAATTTTTCCCAAAGTTGGTTGCTGAAAGTTTTTCGATATTTTATAATGTTAAGACTTTACTCATTAACGCCCTGTAATTATAGCAACCGTGGCTACATGCCTTGTGTAAGGCTTTAGTGCGTTACTGGTATCTTCCCGTGCGGTCCACCTCCTTGAACCACGTGTGTGTTTGCGTTCGTGCTATAAGTTTTCGTTGTTGTGACTGTGAGAAAGTGTACAAAAAAAGTTGTGTCAACATGAGTGGCTTAACTCAATTTTGGCGAGCGCGGCCATCTCCGTGTGAGCATTTCAAAGCGAAGGGCGATAATGCCAAAAGGGAGACCTTTAGACGAGTTTGGACTTCAGTACGTAAAGGAAGGAGGAGGTAAGTCTCTTGCCCTTGTTGACTTTTTTTAATTTATTTATTTCGATTTTTAATTTGTGGTTTCAAACTCAAAGATTCAAAATGACAGGACAATGCTGCTATCAAATATTTAGAAATTTTATATTAAAAGCCTTGATAGTTAGTTTTTCATTTTTCATTTTCAATTTGATATTTCTAAACCGTCCCATTCTTGGTTGAAGATTTTCGTTAATTTTAAAGGGTGGTAGTTTAGAATTTTTACTTTTTATGGTGAACGCTGAATTTCATTAAAAATATTTTTTCTTATCATAAGTTTCACATTGATGTATAGATGCGTACGTTTTATTTATTTTATTTGTTATTTTTTTTATTTAACGAATTTGAGGAGCTCCCAACAACTCCCCCTGATTTTGGATCGCAGCCCTTAGATACAGGGATACGGCTGGTTTGGAATCAGCAGTTTTTCCTTATAGGTAACCGATGGCGTTGCAATGGTCACTTGGAATTGTTAAGCCTTCTTGTTTGTTTTATTTATTTAATTTATAAATATCTTTCCGAATGTTTTATTAGCACGATTTATTTTCAGCGTGATGCTGACGAGCCGGACGTGAACTGGGTGGAGGTCGACCGGGATCATCTTTTTTTAATAGACTTCTCAGCTAACCTGTTACTACCGTAAAAAGTTCCTAAGTGATCACATGTTATAAGAGGAACTGTTACTTGTATGTCAGCTTCCTAGCTGGTAACGGGATAATCACCGTAGTTTACTAGGGAGGCTTGTTTGCATCCGTTACCTGCCAAACTAGTAACATGGTGGTAACAGCCGGCAACCATCTTAAACTTCGTGCGCATGTGCAAGGAATAAGCATTCATTGGCTCCGTAATTTCACTGGTAGCGGCAACCAAAAAATTACTGCTACTGACAATAATATTTCTGGAAAAATTTTGAATGATTTCGGTTTTATCTTGAAAAGTTGACTTTAAGTTCTGACTTTTGAACATTTCAAATTATGTCGAAAAAGAACCTGGAAAATGATAGGACAATTTTTTCAATTTTGCAGAATTTTAACAAATTTGAGGAAAAAACAAATTGTTTCACCAGATATTCATAAGTTTTGGAAATATTAGAAAAAAATTTACATCTTGAGAATTTTGAAAACTTTTAAAAGAGCAACAATTTTTTTAAGATTGTTAGGAAAACTTCAGATGATTTTTATTTGGAAAAATTAATTTTCAGAGAATTGTAATACAAGATTTTAAAACATTTAAAAATTTTTCAAAAATTACCAAGAAAGCATGTCGCATATTTCTTGGCAATTTTCTTAATTTTGCCAAACTTAAAAAAAGAATCGAATCATTTCAAAAAATATTTAGGTGCACAAGTTTTAGGAAGACTTAAAACTAATTTTAAGTTTGAAAATTTTTCTGAAAATTGAAAACAAAATTATTTTAGATTTAGGATGATTTAGAAAAAAATAGACGCTTTTCAAGAATTGTGAAAGGTTTCAAGACTATACAACAAACCTTCTTAAGATTCCTGGAAAAATTTGAAATAATTTTTTTATTTTTAAAATTAATTTTTAGTGAAAATTTCAACAGATTTCAAAAGGTTTCTAAAAATGTAGAAAAAAATGTGGAAGCTTTTAAGGCAATTTTATTGATTTCGAAAGATTTTTTCAAATTTCAAAAAAAGTTTGAGTCAGTTTCAAATATAATTAGGAATTTTAGAAGTTTTCAAGAGATTAAAAATATTATAAGCTTGAAAAGCTTTTTGGAAATTTATAAAATAATTTTACGTTTCTTCTAAACTTTGGAAAGTCCTAAATTACCTTTAAACGGACCCCATTTTTCCTGAATTTGGTAAAATCCTGTAATAAAATAGAATTTAATCAAAATCTTCTAGTTTGTTTTTCAATAAAGTTTAAAAACTCTTGAATTATAAACTTTTAACATTGAAATTAAACTTGTTCATTTAAACGTTCAATTATTTAAACGTATAAAATGAAAGCTATTAACACTTGTTAATTAACAAAATTTTAATTAAATGCATTCATACTGCAAAAAAACATCTGTTTAACTTTTATAAATTGTACAGTTTAATGATTCAGATTCAGTTAAAAAAATATAAATCCACCTTATCGTTTTAAAAGCTGTAAATTGAAGAATGAAACAATAAATTTATAAATTATCTAAATTATATCATTTGAAGCAATGTTAAGCTAGAAACATTAAAGAGTTGAACGATTAACATTCTTTTTAACTAAACACTTTTCAAGTTCAAGTTTAAGTAAGAAAGTACATCATATTTTCAGTAGTTTTAAATAAATGTTAACGACTGATTGAATTTCTGTTCAATTCTTATTCATACATAAAAATTTGTTTTTGCTTTATTTGAAAATCCTTTAAAAGACTTCAACATTTCGTTCCGAAATCTTCAAGAATCTACATTTTCTTTAAAATTTTCTGAAATCTTTTCAAATTTCAAATTTGAAATCTTACGAAATATTTTCTTAAAATTAATTTTTCAAACTAAAAAATAATTTTTCATTTCCCTGGGAATCTCGAAAACTTTTTTTTAAAACCTTTCACAATTCTCAAAGAGCTTCTAATTACTGCGTATCGCTGCATATTGTAATGGATAGAAGACGTATTGTATAGAATGTATATGTATGGAAATTTTTTAAAGGCAGCCTCATAATTTCAACATAATAATAATAATAATAATAATAATAATAATTACACTCACTTTATATAAAGAGAATTTATTGGAAGATAAATATTTCATTTAATGACAACGGCCAACGGCCATACCACGCTGAAAAAAACAGTTCTCGTTAGATCACTGAAGTTAAGCAGTGTTGGGCACGGTTAGTACTTGCATGGGTGAACATTCGGGAATACTACTGCGTGTTGTTGGCTCGTCGTGGGTGTGGTGAGCCCACACTTGTAGTTATTTACTACAAGAAACTATCCACCCAGAAACACTACCCGAATCGGGCAGTGTCACGCCTACCCCGAAAGGGAAATGGCTTAATGGTATACATACATACATGAAATTTAATATTTCATTTTTATTGACATATACATTTTGTTTCTAACCTAAATTTAATTATGTCCCATTCCAACATTTTTGCAAGAGTATTAATAATTTTTATTTCGAAACGCTGTATATTTTGAGGTTAATCTATGATTGGACGCAGTAATAATTACACTTTTTTGTATAGAAAGAATTAATTAGAATACAAATATTTTACTTAATTATTTGAAATTTAATATTTAATTTTTATTTAAACATACACACTTTGGTTCTAACCTCTAATGTAATTTCTTTTCCGTAAGGGTTCAGCTGATAAATCTTGGTCTTTTTATTGTAGGTTTAGGTACGGAAATAGCAGGGTTTCTCTTTAGAATTGATTTGACCTGGGGTTCAGATTTTGGTATAGATGCCTGAGGTTGATTTGCCTTTCTCTTAGGCGGTTGTGGAAAGAGTGACCGGTATACCTTTGAATTGCTTTGAGCGATTGTGAATTGCTTATATTTGCAATTGTTTTGAGATGTGCTCATTTCTCGTGTAGACCGTGTTGCTATCAATGAAGATAGGGGATGGGGAAGCTGAAGAGGATTCATCTGATTCCTTGGAGTCGGTAGATTCCGGTGATTGCCTTTCATCCACGGGATTTCCTGATAGGGCTTCGACTGCTCTCTTCAACTTTCCTTTCTTGTATTCAAATTTATATCGATACACATTCAGTCCCAACCGGCGACGAATTAGTCTAGAGCCGGGATTATTTACATAATCGATCCTGTGAACAGGTTCATAGTAAACCTGTTCGTAACGGTTCATAACTTTGGAATAATAGGCAATGGGCATATCCATGCCATCTTTTTCCTGAGTTAGTACGGCGCCCACTGCGTACTCAGAAGCATCGGCTGTTAACTTAAAGGGTTTTTCGAAATCAGTATACTGTAGAATCGGTTTTTTGCATAAATGTCTACGAATTTTTCTAGAATTACGTTTCAGGGTTGGTCCCCACTCCCACTTCGTCTCCATTTTTAGAAGGTCTGTCAAGGGTTTCGCTAATTTAGCGTAGTCCTTAATAAACTTGCGGTAATAACCTGATAGTTCCAACAATTGTCTGAATGCTTTCACGGTGTTCAGACGTGGGAAGTTTTTAATCGCTATTATTTTATTGGGATTGGGCCTCACTCCGTCCTCCAATATTATGTGGCCCAGATGCGCTACTTCAGTTCTGAGAAAGTCGCATCTGTCAGCCTGTATTTTAAGGTATTCAGCTCGCAGGCGATCGAATAGCCGTCTTGTTTTGATATAATGTTCTTCTAGGGTAGTTGAATAGACAATAATATCATCTATCATCGCGGGAGCATTTTTGATTCCTATAGGCATACGTGCTTATTCAAAATGTCCTCTTGGGGTCGACAAGACCGTCTCAGCACGATCCGCAAGGTGCGTTTCTATTTGGTGGTAACCGCTAACCAAATAAAAAACACTGAAATATTGGGCGTTGCCTAATTGGTCGATAATATATGTTATTTTAGGGAGGGGATAGCCATCTCTCATCACTTTCTTATTGAGAGCTCGTTAATCAGCTAAGAATCGGAATTCCCTCTCCCGTAAGGCATCCATCTTCTTTGGAATTATCAATAAGGGTGCACTGTAAGGAGATTTAGATGGAACAATAACACCACTTTCTAATTGTTTTTGCAGAAGAGCATCAGCTTGTTCTCACGAACCATAAGGGTGACGGTATTGTTTCCTTACCACCACTGTATCATCTATCGTGGGGATTCGATGTTGTACTAATGGGTACTTGTCATTTTCTTCTCTTTTAGATAAAAGATATCCGAAAAGTCTTCAGTCCATTAAAATATTATTAATTGTTCTTCTTCCGTTAGCTGTGATGTATGTAAACTTTGTATGATCTTTTCCACTAGTTTAGAATAATTTCCGTTCATTGTTTCTTGCAAGTTTTCCGGAAAAATATTTTTATGGCAAAAAAGTTACATGTCCCGTTTGCCGACGAAACTATAGCCTCGCCCTAGATACAGCCCTTCTGGAGTTGCGATCTTCTGTAAAAATCAATCCTGTACCTTTGGATTCGTAACGTCAATGCCTACAGATTGCCGAGTCCGTAACCTGATTTTCAGAATGCGGGCAAAAGTTTTAATTTCAGGTTTCAATAGTTTCTTAGCTTCTCTTGATTCCTTGTCGATAAATGGAATCGTGGTGATAGGGACTGACAGAGTGACCAAAGAATTGTGGCGAAACGAAAGTTGAGCTTGTTCTTTTCTAAAATAAGGCCTCCCAATAATTCCATCTGGTGAAATTGGTAAATCGTTTTCACTACATGGAATTCCACTGGGACGCTAAATAATGAGACGTTTGCGGTTCCAGTCGTTTTCACAGGATGTTGTGTTATTCCTGTCAAAAATACCGCATTTTGAGCTTCGCAGGTTAGATCCCATCGTAAAGCTTGAAATTTAATCAGGTTCACATCAAAACCCGGATCCACAAGGAAACTTGATTTTTGATTTCGGAATTCTGGTGCGGGTAGAAGGACTACTGGAGAGTCTCCTACTTTGGACCCCGTTCGTACGACCCGATAGGACTGTCCGGGAACTACACGTGTTTGGTGGGACGCTCCTTTGAAGGTTGACCCGTTGCCGCTTCCTGGCAAGGAGTCTGCTGGCAGTTTAAATTCTCCGGAAGTTTCGGTGATGCTGGCCTAGGTGGGGTTACGCTTTCAGTTACTTTCCCTTGTCCTCTGCAGGACACGTTTTGGTACATGTTATTAGGAGGATATTGTGAGTCATATGGCGGATAGCCATATGGAAATTGTGGTTGAGGAGGGTATTGTTAAGGATAATTAGGAGGATACTGTGGTGGGTAAGGATAGGGCGGATATGTCTCGCGCTGTTTCATTTTGAAATTAACTGTGGACTCGATGTACCACTCGCTTTCTCTAGTGGGTGCGAAGCGCTTCTTTAGATGAGCTATCAGGTCATCGACTTTTCCAAACTATTTTCCGCGACCATTTTCCCTAGCAACTCCCTTAAGCTTGGAAAGGACTGCCTTAATGAATCCCGGCTCGGTAGCACTGGTGATATAAACAGCACCATTTGCAATATCCTGAATGAATTCCTTTAAAAGTGGTTCATTACCATCGAATACTGGAATGTGATAAGTGCTCTGTTGATGAGTCATACATTCCAGGACCGATGCCATTGTAGTGCTTGCATCAAGATTAAACAGGGCACCCCTATTTTGAATGTTAGGTGTATTTTCTGTTACATTCACATCTGATACACTTAACCTTGGATCAGGTGTAGTATTCTCCAGGTTGGGCATTTTTGTGAAGTCTTACAAAGATTTCTGATAAGCAAAACTACTACGAAAACTTCGTTTTCACTCGTATACTAATCCCAGGAACTGTCAGAGTGATTCGCTTAGATTTTAACTAATTAATTAGCGAGGGCTGAGCAAGCTGTACCGCAAAATTCTAACAATTTTATTCGCTTTGATTTAACTATGAATTAGTGTCCAGAATCGGATTTGAACCTTTCGGTTTCTGCATCAGAAATGTCAGTATCGGAAACTTCTATTATTCGTAGGCTTTCTCCAGTCATTATTATATTCCTATTCTGCGGGTGATTTTCTTCTCTAAACGTCTGTTGTCGTTGTTCAAGAGCGATTTCAACTTCCGAGGCTATTATTTCAACTTGGGCTTGGACTAATACCGGGAAAATTTCTTGTAATCGTGATTCATTTCATTTGTAGGTGGGACCACATATATAGGTATGATTCTTTTCACAGTTTAAACTAAATTTCGAAATGTTTCCAAAGAACTAGGCACAGTAGAAATTTTACACTGTTTCTTTCCGGAACATTTTCTTTTCTTACAAGCCTGTTTTATAGATAAACGTTTACTTTTCAGCCTGCTGGCCTTAAAAAATTGACTTGATTACTCATCCATTTTTACAGAATTTTCTTAAAATTAACCCTTACAAACTAACATCCATCCATTCCTAATCTCTAGGCAGCACGCTTTTATCGCCCTGTCTTCCTCGCTTCGCCTCGCTCGCATGTCCCTACTTTTTTGCACTGCCTCGCTTGCCAACCTCTGTTTTCACTCTAATACCTACTACTTATCTACTATTTACAATATTTACATGTTACATGCCAATGGCCATACCACGCTGAAAAACCCAGTTCTCGTCAGATCACTGAAGTTAAGCAGTGTTGGGCGCTGTTAGTACTTGGATGGGTGACCGTTCAAGAATATTGCTAACTTCGTGCTGTTGGCGTGTCATGGATGCGGTGAGCCCACACTTGTAGTTATTTACTACAAGGAACTATCCACCTAGAAACACTACCCGAATCGGGTAGTGTCACGCCTACCCCGAAAGGGAAAATGGTTTAATGGTATAATGGTATACTTATATCTACTTTCTCTCCTATTTACAATCTTTCCGTCTCCATTCCTCTTCCTCCTTCCTTCTCTTAATCTCCATCTTACCCAACACCCCCTTCACCGATGCTACCGCCCTTTTTTCCCCCTTTTCATGCAACAATACCTCCATGCTTATCTCACTTCTTTCCACCTCCACGCACTCCTCCAACCAGTGCTCTACTCTTGCATCCCCCTTTCCACACAGTTCACACATCCTCTTCTCCCGAGAGAGCCAGAACCTATTGAAACCCTCCATACACCCACACCTCATCCTCGCTATAAGCTCCTGACTTCTTTTCTCTCCTTTCTCACATAAATATTGCGCTCTTGCCCTTGGCATAATCTACAAATAGTTCCCGTTAAATCTTGACTCTCTTATTCTCTCTTCCCCTTCTGTCTTCTCTCTCTCCATGCCGTTTAGCTTAATCAAGTCATAAACCTTCCTTCCTTCCTCGTGCATCCTTCTCACTTCATCCATCTGCAGTCCATTTATTCTAAAGTACCTTTCCCTCTCAGCCTCCATCTTCCCACCCCCTCCCCTGTTCTCTTCTCTCACCAAAACTCGCGAACCAGCCTACTTCCCCCCTCTTCCAAAAATTTCTCCTCATGTTCAAACGCCCGGCTCCCTGCTAGAATTCCTACACTCGTTCTCCCCGTCTCTCTCCTGACAATATAATTAGGCGTGTTCCTTGCCAACCCCAGGGTCCACTTTACATACCTCTCCTGCGTTCTATTTACCTCTTCACTTTCCTTCCACCCCCACACCTCTACCTCATACTATAGCACACTCATCACTCGTGAATCAAACAATTTCATTCTCCTTCCAAAACCATCTGCGAATAACTTCTTTCCCAACCCCCACACCTGCCTCATTACCACATTTGCCCTCCTTACTCTCTATTTATGTGACCATCCACTCCCCCATTCCTTCGAAACACGAAGCCCAGGTACACAAACTCTTTCACCTCCTGCACCTCCTTTCCCTTCCACTTCCACTCCCTTTCCTTATCCCTTCCCCCTCCTTTTCTGAACACAATAACCTTGGACTTTTCCGCATTCAGCTCTAACCCCTTTTTATCCAGGTATCTTGTCAACCTCTTCATCATCTCCTTTAAGACCTCCAGCTTATTTTCCATATCCGCAATTAAAATCGCAAAAAGCGTTGGGCTAAGTGGACACCCTTGCCTTAACCCCCTATCCGTCCAGAATCCCTCCGAAATCCCCTCCCCTCCTCTGACCTTGTCATTGGTCTCTTCATAGATCTCCCTTACCCTTTCCATTAGGCCTCTCTCTACTCCTCTATCCTCCATCGCCTCCCACTACCTCCCCCTATCCACCGACGGAAACGCGCCTTTGAGATCCACAAAAGACGCGTACACTCTCGTCCCCTTCTTCGCTAATTCTCTATCCACCACGTGCTGCAGCACGTAAATATTGTCGATGGTACTCCTACCTGCCCTAAATCCCGCCTGTGTCTCCGGCAATATTCCTTTCCCCTCGACATCCTTCCGCAGTCTCTCTGCCACCACCATCGCGTATACTTTATACCCCGTAATCATTAGCGTAATTCCTCTATAATTTTCCTGCCTATCTCTATCCCCTTTCTTATACAGTGGCACTATTAACCCTTCCCTCCACCCTCCTGGGAATCCCTCGCCCCTCCATACTTTATTCACTACCTCCTTCAGCTTCAGCATTCCCTTCTTCTTCTTTCTAAATACCTTCTTTTGCACACACCCTTTCACCTTCTCTTTCAGATCCTCCCATATCTCTTCCACCGACTCCCCTCCAAAGCGTACATTTCCTAGCTGCTCCTGATACTTCTCTATCGCCTCCCTCGTCCAGGTCACCCTCTCCCCTATCGAGACTTCTTCCCCGCCTTGTCTTCCGCCACCCTCACCTCTTATCCACAGACTTAATGGCTGATGGTCTGATTCCACCCTCCCCTCTACTGCGAATTTTTCCGCCTCCTCCCATCCTTGCATATTCATTACCACATAGTCTATCACCGATACCCCCACCTTACTTACATAGGTGTATTCTCCCTCATCGTCCCCATTTGCCATACCATTCGCCACTGCCCACCCTCTATCCTCCATCCAGTCCCTTAGAATCTCCCCCTGCTTATTTATTATCTTATCCTTCGAATTCCTTTCGAAGCTCTCCCCTTCCCTGTAAAGGCCCCCTTCCCTTCCCATCCTCGCATTAAAATCCCCACCCAGTACCACCATACCCTCCTCTCTTTCGCCTAGCAATTCTTCCGCCCTTTCTTTAATTCTTTCCATCCCATCCTTATTGTACACTGTCGCAAACTTACACGCTTTCCCTCCTATTTTTACTTCCCTCATTTGCACTCCCTCCCTCTCTTCCTCTCCATGAACTTCTTCCTCTAATCCATCTTTAACCCCCGTTATAATTCTCCCACTAGCCCTTCCTTTTTTCTTCACTCTGACAGCCTCCTGGAGTCTCCACTTATACCTCCTTGGCAGCTGTGGCTCTATTCTGTCCCATTCCTTTCTTTCTACCCACGTCTCTACCAGTCCCACAACATCAAATTCTTGTATATACCTCCAGAACTCCTCATCCTTCTTCCTTATCCCTGCTGCGTTCCAATACAACACGTACACTACTCCTCTATCCTGCATTACCCCCACCCCCCTACTGCCTACGAAACAAATTCCCCTGCACTTCCTTCAACACCGATTTCTCCTCATCCCACACCCACATTTTCTCGTCTATTCTTATTTTCCGATATGCTACCTTCGCCGATCTCCCTTCACTTCTCTCCCTTCTAGCCCTGTCGTTCAGCATTCTCTGCACATCCCTTTCCTTCCTCGTTAAATCCTGATCGATGAAAACTCCCTTATCCTTTATCCTATTCTTATTTCTCACTACCCCCAACTTTTCTTCCCAGCTCTCCATGTCCACAACCGCCACTTCCTTGTCCTTTATCCCCTCCAACTTAACTTTCCCTACCCTGCCTTTAACCCACCCTATGCTCTGTAGCAGCGCTTGCACACCCTCTCTGTCTACCCCGCTCTTTAGCTTCAACCCTTTTACCACAATATTATTCCTCCTGTCTGCCTTCTCTTTTATCTCCATTCTCAACTCCATTGCCCTTAACCTTTCCCTATCCGCCCTCTCCTCCTTCTCACTCCTATGCTCTCCCACTTTCTCTTCTATCATATTTTCTACCCGCTCTCAAATATCTTAATCTCGCTCCCCCACCTCCGTCTCCTCCTTCCATTTCCGTCCTACCCTCCATCTTCTCAAGCCGTTTTTCCGTCCTTTCCTTCCATACCCTAATTTCCTCTTCCATCTGCTTTATTTTAATATCTTTTTCTTTCCTTTCCCTCTCTAACCCCTCTACTCCCTCCATCATCTCTTTCATCTCCTTTTCCCATTTCTTATCTCTAATTCTCAAATCCTCCCTCATGCCTTCCATCTGCTCTTTAGTCCCCCTTACGTCGTCCCTCAGCCCCCTGATCTCGCCTATCAGCATACCGAGAGCCTCCTTCTCCATATTTCCGTCCATTTGGGGGGGGGGGGTGTCCTGCTAGTTCTCCCGCTTTCTTTGAACGGACTCTCTACCACGCTTTTGTCCGGACTCTCTTGGCTGTCTCTCTTCCTCTTCAAGAGATCCTCCCCGTCACTTGCGCTCGACGTTCTCTCCCTCACCTTCTCTCTTCCTTCGTTCCCACCGTCCCGCTTTCTCCCACTCCCTGACGCGGCACTAGACACCGAGCCACGTACTGTTGGCCGTCGTGGCACGTGGAAAATTTCCTCCGCGTCAACGTCACTACCAGTACTCTCACTGCCCACCTCCCGCTCTGCCGCCGGTAACTGGGACCTCTCCATGCAGTACCCTCCGCAACCGCCAGATGTCTCTGCAGAATGCTGTCTCTATTGCCGCCAAATTTTTCCTTTTTTTCCAACTCCTCACAGCCTTTGCAGACACCCCTTTCCCTCACTTAACATCCCCCTAAATTTTCGAGCTCCACCCTTGACCCTCGAAGGCCGAAGACCCCTGACCACAAATTCCCCCGATTCCTTGCTAACCTAACCTCACTTTCTCTATTCGCTTAAATCCCACCTCACACCTACGCTCAATATTACTTTTTATCTCCCCAATTCATCCCATATAATCCTACTCACCTCCTCCGCTTCCACCCTCACACTCCACTCACACCTACCACACAAATTCCGTGAATCCTCTCACCATCTGACAATAACCACGTTCTCACTTCCGCCACCAACATGCAAGTCTCTACAAGCCTGTTTTATTGTAGTGGAATTTTCTTGTGCGGATATGGGACAAAAATTCATTCAAACACTACGACGAACTGAAAAACTAAATGAGAAAAGGTTAACGATTATAGAGGAATTACGCTAATGCTAAAATTTTATAAGTTATATGTAACTGCTTCATAAAAGAGGTTAAAGAAAGACGTGAAGCAAAAAAAGAAAGAGTCACTGAATCATACAGGGTTTAAAAAAGGAGGTGAGGAATTAGAAATCAGTCTACGTGGTGTTTGAATCCCACAGGAGCTAGAGAATCTTTTTTCTAAAAAAAAATGTGTAATAACTTATTATTACAAATAATATGTAATATCTATTATTGGAAAATGACCAATTGATCAAAAATGAATTAACATCTTGATTTATTGAAAAACCTCACTGCTTGACACCATTTAACATCAAAAATTAAAGTTTCTAAGACTTGAAAATATATGCCTACAAAGATTGCTATCTCGAATAGCTTCATGTATGACATTAAGGAAAAGGATTCTCAATTCTCCGTAGCTTAGTGGTAGATCATCTGACCGGAATTCAGTCTACGTGGTGTTCGAATCCCAACGGAGCTAGAGAATCTTTTTTCTGGTGAAAATGTATATTGCCTTATTATTACAAATAAAATGTAATATTTATTATTACAGAATAACCAATTGATCGAAAATAATCTGACATCTTTATTAGTTTAAAAACCTCACTGGTCGACATCATTTAACATAATTAATTTAAGTTTCTGAGACTTGAAAATATATGTCTACGTAGATTGTTATTTCGAATAGCTTCATGTGTGACTTTAAGAAAAAGGATTCTCGATTCTCTGTAGCTTAGTGGTAGAGCATCTGACCGGAAATCAGTCTACGTGATGTTCTCATCCCACCGGAGCTAGAGAATATTTTTTCTAGTGGAAATGTATATTATCTTATAATTACAAATAAAATATAATATTTATTATTACACATTGACAAATTGATCGAAAATAATTTAATATCTTGATTTATGCAAGAACTCCACTGGTCGACACCATTTATCACACAAAATTAAAGAAAAGATACATACACTGGTGAAAATTTTGAGGGAGGATGGATTAGGTGAGGAGTGAATAAAAGAATTAGAAGAGGCTAGACGTACGAATGAGAAACAATGAAACAGTGAATTTGGAAAACGGCCAGGTTGAAGTAGAAAATAAGTGAAAGACAAAAAGGGAAACGGAAGTCGCTTAGAAGCGGAAAGATTTGTAAGTAATGATTATGTACATGTACATCGAAAATTGTGCTATTGTGAAAAATAGAAGGAAGATTCTAGATATTATTATTTATGTATTTGTATTGTATTTGTATTTGTAAATAGTAAAGATAAGATAATATATAAAATATATAGGTAGAATATTGTAATCAACAGAGATCATGTAAGCCCTGAGGAGACACATTATGAATTAGGAATAATGTTTCAAAGACAAAGCTTCTGAAATTTTTGAATTCTAATTTGTTATTGAATGAAAAATATAATTTAACAGAAAAACTTGATTAAACCATTTTTTTCTAAAATCAAAAATTAAATTCACCGTAATTTTCGTCGTTCACAATGAAAAAATGTTTAATTATAAACCATTAAAATCGAATTATTCTAAAAAACATTAAGAATCCAAAATTATTTTAAATAGGGAACATTAAAAACAAAAACAAAATTAAGTTGTCAATTACACTTTTCAAAATTTAACCATTTCAATTTTAATTCCAAAATTAAAACTTATAAAATGTTGAACATGAAAAAACTATTAAAAAACTATAAAAACTATTGAAAATTAAGCTTCGCGCGATGTGATCGATTTCTTCCTTCCTTAAAGGCAGTTTTCATGCTGCCTTCAGCTTAAAAAATTTTCGCTTACAGTATGCGGTAGCAAATCGGTAAACTTCGATCTTGGTCGGGAGAACTCTTGATGAAGTCTGTTCAGAGAGCAGTATAACACACGGAAACATTCACACAGGCGCAGTCATGCCATGAAACACTGCTCATTCACGCACCGGATTTTCCTAAAATGCAATATTCTCCATGGTTATTGTTACACAACGAAACAACCAATAATTCTGGTTATTTTTTATCACATCTGGCGAATAAACATGTTCTGTCTGGTTGTTTTATATCAAAATCTTTCGACGCGTTTGTCTGTTAAAATTAAAAGAGCAGTTCTTAAAACGAGCCTGACAGGCGATAAGAGTGGAGCTTGCCAACTTTCATGTCGATTATCTTTCCTAGGAAACGGCCTTACTCCATCAAATTTTATAAACAGCTAGATACCACTGCTCTTTTATTCAGTTGATGCAAAGGACCTAACCATTTCAACAGGTATAATTGCAAAATGGATTAAAAGCTGTTCTAGCAGAATGTCATATTGCTTAACAATTTTTTAAGTCAATCTTGCAAGTTAAAACACACAATAAAATTTTGTGGTGCAATAGACACACTTCAAATAATTGAAAAAAATGCTGCAATAGCAGCAGTCTAATAACCCAGTTTCAATCATTCCCATCACTTACATTTCAACACCAAATAAAGGAATTTTCAACCCACCAAAATCCCCCACTGTAATAATTTTAAGAACTCGTCGACGAGGAGCATCGATCGAAAACGATCAGGGCAGTTCGGTGAGCTTCTTCATCCGAATAAGAAGTCTCAAAAAATCTCTTGTTAAGAGACCCGGCGACGCCAGTCGCGTTAGAATACTACACGGTAGTACAACGTCCCACGTTTCGACACCAATTGCTGTAGTAGGGCATTAAAGGTATTTGGTACCATCAGTCTAACGCTGTGTCTCTAAATATAAGTGCAAATTGAAGGTGAAACAACAAGTTTGTGTTATCTTACCGAATCTCAAAACGGTAAGGAATCCCAATCAAATTGGTTGCATTTGTCATTATTGGAAAATGGCCAAAAGGATTAAAGGAGTATAAAAGATAACTATCTTTAATCCTGGTTAAAAGGGGCCACTGCAAACCATTTTTCAGTAATAATAAATATTTAAAGGTGGAAGTGAAGTGTTCGACCCGCACGGGTGAATCCTGAGTGTGTGCGCGAGCACACTCCTTCTTAAAACTAGAGTGGTCCAGTGTAAGGGACTACGAGCATAGTGTAACGAAAAACACATTATATTTCGGCCCGCAAGGGAGGAAAGCCCTTCACAAATATTGGAATATTGAACTGCCTTCCTCTCTTTCGGTAGTTTAATTGTGAAAGAATGAACATCTAAAGCGGTAAGTCTGTATCGTTCCTAATATAGTAAATTATGGGTATACATGTCGCTCTCCATTTAGGGCAAAATTAATGTGGGGATTGCAGAATAAAGGTGATTCAAAATTTTGTAAAACAAAATTGAGTTGAGTTTAACATTATTACCTGAAAGGCCAATCCACCCCACGATAAATTTCAATTTTGTGTTGTAATCAAGAGATATGAGCAAATTTCGCATTATATACAAGAAGGAGGTTCCACTAAAGGAGCCAAAAGGTTATACCTTCTTGGATGAGGGGAATTGAATACGCGAAATCCCACAAAAAGCTTAAATTCTATTAGTGGAATTTAAGTGGAAATATTAAACATCTTGAGAGTCATTCAAAAGATGTCAGTTTGGACGCCTCCACAACTCCAGCCAAACGATAGGAAAGGGTTGATAAAAAGTGATAAAGGAATTATTAACTAGGTGGGGTTGTAACATTAATGCTCACGGTACTTGAAAATTTGTATTTTTACATTCTCATCCAGAGAAGGTATTACGTTTGTGTAAGATTTGACCCCCCCCCCCCCCCCGGACCCCGGTTTTTGTCAAATGTCCATTTTTCAATAATAATTTTTAAATTTATCATATACATGTTCCAAAAACGACTTAGATAGTTTTTTTCTCCCCTTTGCAGGTAGTTGGAAAAAATCTTTCAAATTGTATGATTTATTAGAAATATACGGAAATATACGCTTAAGTCATGGAATTTCCTTCTTCATTTGATATCAAATACAAATTTAGTCATTTTTAGCTGAAGAACATAGAACATAACATATAGTCGTTGCGAAGCGCGACGAACAAATCTCGCGCCGCAAGCGCGCTCAAACTTTTGCGTTTCTATTATACGATGAACAGAAACGAGTGTGGAGCGCGAGGTTTACATGATTTTGAAAGCAAATATCGAGCGCAAAGCGCGAGTGTCTTCATGAGAATGTGTTCCTTAAGGTCGATAGAACCTTAAGTAAATTATTTCTTCTTTTTATGTAAAACTGACGTCATTGAACCAAAAGCAAGTCACAACGATAAAGTTTACTAAGAGAGTATTAGCCCGCGAAGCGCGCAATAGCGAGCACACGAAGTGCGAAAACCTAAAGAAACCAAGCTTAAATCGTCAGGCAAATGTGTCCGAGCGCGTAGAGCGAGGTGAACACATTATCGAGCGCGAAGCGCGAGATCCAACAGGTGCGCGCCCTTTAGGTTTCTTGGGTTTCTGCCCCTTGGCCCCTTGGGTTTCTGCTCAAGCTACAAAGATGTCACGCTACTTGAGGCATCTGCTGTTAAATCTTGGAAACCTGATTTAGACATAAATTCCTTTTTCCAGTATATTTTTGACAACGCGGATTAAAACATAAAAAACTTAACTGGGAAGGGTACGTGTCATTCCATGGGTGGAATAAAATGCATAATACCGGCAAACAAGGTTCTAGATCAAGAAATCTAAAGAGATCACAAGTACCGGACAAATCCCACTACAAACATTTGAAGAAAAAATAAAAGCAGGTTTAAATTCAATAAAATTAAGTAACGTGTATGTTCCTGAAATTGAAAAAAAATTAGCATCCCTTCAAGTCATCATCCCAATCTTACCGTGCTTTTCATAAAATTCAAATGTGGCGAGGGATAGAACTTGACCCAGAAGATTGGGGATGGAAAAAAATAGTAACAGCTTATCACCCGTTTACACAACAGAAGCGGTAGCTCCAGCAACCTTGATGAATTTGATCGTTTGCTCATGCTAAATGGGGTGTGAAAAGCGATGTGAATGCATAATAGCTGATCTACGATGTTCAGACATGTGCCTTAACTACCAAGATCAAGGTTGTCTTTATGCAGAAGAAGAAATAACTGATGATGAAGGAGATATAATTGAAGATTAGGCACATTATTGTGAGTGAAATATTCATTCGCAAAGTCAAAACTTTGAAAATAAGCCCATGATACAATATGCAACTGGCACTGGAAATGTCTAAAATTTTATCAAAAAAAGAAGATAATTTGTATTCTGAATGATATTATTAACTAATGATGAGTGGAATAGGCCTACAGAGAGACCACAATAAAAAAAAATGCACCAAAAACTCTACCTCAAGGGTGTTGTGGAAATGAGATCCCAGTGCTTGTACGTGCACTTTAAAAAAATTAATTAAGACTTTCCAAATTGATGTAATCCAAAAAAATGTATTGGTCCTAAAAGGAAACTTTCTGCTCTACAAATTTTCTTCTAAGCATTTTTGTCCAAAAACTACCCGTTTATGAGTTATGGGCCGAAAACTAAGAGAGCGAGTATATTTCGCGCAACACGCCAAAACATCTCCCCCACTCCTGGAGTTGATTACGCATCACCTGTGGCCTGTACAGCTAAAGTATATAGTACCTTTTTTATTGCAGATTCTATTTTAAATATTTTCACCCCCATTCATTTTTGTCCTCCGACACACCTTTTCGTATATAATAGCCAAAAACCAGCGCAACTCCCCGTATAAGGGGTGTTTTTCGAGGCTAGGGGTGTATGCGGCGCCGACCTGATGGGAAACTTCTTTGGTATTCATTTCTCATGCCGTCAGGGATATCGTCATGAAGAAAAAAAAAATTTATTTTTTTTCTAGTAAAAAGTCTAATTTCCCCGGACTAACTAGCCATAGTAAAGTCGAGATTTGAACTCCTGGATAAAAGATGGGAGAAATGTGAAAATTCATATCCACAAATTGCAGCTTCAACGACCTCAGCGGAACGCGAAAGTCTCGAGTACTTTAGTAAAAACAAGTTCTTACAAATTGAAGATGCGTATCTCAAATTTCACGATTTTTAATAAATCAATTAGATTTGATTACTCCAGCAGCTAGGTCGAGTGATAGTGTAAATCAATCGCAGTTTGTTCGACATGATTCTTTGCCTATAAAACTTCCTCAAATTACTTTACCTGTATTTTCCAACGGATTATAAGGATTGGGAGAATTTCGGTGACTTGTTCGATGCGCTAATTATTCAAAATGATTCCTTATCAAATGTAACTAGATTACACTATTTAAAGTCCTCTTGGAAAGGTGAAGCAGAAAAACTTTTTAAACATTGTGAGCTGAATTTCCAAGTTTAATCGTGTGTACCACGGTTAAACACGTCCTGGCCAGGGGGTGGCCCAGGTAGGAAACTTGCTTACTAATAAAATCATATAATCATATGCAATGGCTATTACTTACCTGCCAGGTTTATTTCCACTGTGCTGTCAATCCCCGGAATCGACTGAGTTCGTGGGCTACACTCTTTCAGCCCACGAACAACCCACGAAGCCCATTTATTTTTAAACTCAGGCGCCAGATAGGGATAACCCTATCCGAGCCCCGTAGGATCCGGCTAATTTACACTGGCAGGTCGGCCAGCTCGTCTTGTCCGCATGAGAGAGGGAGCGGGATCGTTGGAGTGAGAGAGATATACTTCCGGTAAATTCAATTATAAATAACCCCCGAAATGTACAAATTACAAGTGACTCTTTATTTGTTACATTAGCTCATTATTTATAAATTAATCTAACCACAAAATTTTAACCTAATTGGACCAACGAGCACTTATGTGCAAATTCAAGTTCCTATGGAACCGTGCCCCCTGACTACTTCATAGTCCTCTTTCCCTTGGACACTTTCCTAAATTTTACGTGGTCACTCCTATGGGAACACCTCCCCTTAAACTCGTGACTTTAAACTAATATCTACAAAGAAACCCCCAGTAACAACTCCCAGGGCGAACCCCTGCGAAACTCCTAGCATCCTATAATGGCCGTCGGGGACACCCACGCTAGGCACGACGCCGGCCGGCGTCCATACCGCGTGCTCACGCTCCAAGATTTTGAGGGACGCTCGCCTCGACTTTTCTCAGCATCGGGTTACCGAGCCGAGCGTGCCTCGTCCTGGTTAGCGTCGTGAGGGTCCCTGACGGTCCCCGTAAACTATATTTTAAATAAACTTTTACACTGAATCTATTTCGCGAAGCCACAACACTATACGTTGGCACCCGGTGCCAGAGCCGGAAACACTTTATACGAGCGGTACTGAGTTCCACTCACCTTTCAGCCATTCGGCCAGTTCCTTTTTATCGCCCTTGTCCATCTCTGGTTTCCTTCTCTGAATATAAATCCACCTTGGTTTCAGTTTATCGGATCACGTCTTCCTTCGGTTTTCCCGGACTACCGGGACACGACCGAGCCAAGCCAACAAGTTACGCGAGAAGCGTGCTTTCCTATGCTTCTTCTCGCTGCTTTCCTTTCGACCCGCGCCTTACGCGTACCGAAGCTGTTGATTGGCTGGTTGCAGTAGAAATGGCTTGCTTGTCGACCTCGGCCAATGGTTGCCGTCGCGCCATCGCTGCTTGCTTATTGGTTCCGTTGGCCGGGCTGCTTGTCTCCCCATTGGTCTTCCCCATCCTAGTTACAACATGGCCGACTTCTAGTAACTTCAACATGGCTGTCTTATCGTTGCCTTTCCACACAAGGCACTCTAGCCGCGTAGTGCAACAGGGTTGGTTCGGTGCACTACGTACTGTCCCCCACGTTACGAGTGATGTTTAACGGTGTGGCAGGGCGGGGTTGACTGGGTCCACTCCGTGACACCTTCGGTGCTGCGAGTGGAGCTTAATAGCGTGGCTTGACAGGGTTGGATCGGGTTGACCCGCCGGTCGCCTTGGTACTGGTACTCGCCGCTGGTATCGGCGCTGCTTGCCTTGTGTCGGCGCCGAAACATGACCGCCGACTTTACTCTCCCCACTTCTCCGGCGGAGCGTGATCGCTGGTTATTGTGGTCATGGGTGGTGCTGTACTCTCGGTCCCTGCGCGGGACTGCTGCGCCGTGTCGATTGAATCCCACCCTCACGTACTGGATCCATGGTTTCTGGTCGTTTGTCACTGCTATGAATCGTCTGCTCGTTGTTTACGAGCTGTCACCTAGTGTATAGCTTTGACACCAGCCCGATACAAATATCTTAATCATCTTAAATCTTAAATACTTAAATATCTTACTTAATTAAGTTACTATTCTGGTTGCCTGTAACGCTTATATCTACGTAAGTACAATGTTTTATCATAGACTTGCCGTCCTGGCTGGGCGGTGCGTGTGTTTACCAAAATTACCCTAAGCAAGCCGTCCTTTCCTCCCCTTCGGAGGTTAGGTATGGCTTCGGCGAAACCCCGGAAAGCTGTTTTACATATTCCCGCGCTTTCTCCGAAAACTTCGTCACAACATGTAATAATTACTGAGGTTATTTTTGTTTCCACTTGAGAGTCGCTAAAGGCTAGGTATGATATTGAGAGAGCACTTATTACAGCTCATTTACAGGAATGTATTAGTCTCCCGAATGTATCTAATAATGTTATAGAAGATTTAAAACGATTACGCGACACTAATAATGAGTCTCTGGCGGCTATCAAAAATTTACACCGTCCAATAGATAATTGAAGCAACTTGTTAGTATTTTTAACGACTAAAAAATCAGATATTTAATCGTTAAAAGAATGGGGGATGTAAATTGGTTCCGAATCTTATTATCCAACTTACAAGGAACTCGATACATTTTTAGAAAAACGTATTCACATTGTAGAAGCTATACAAGCTTTGAAGACTAATGCTCAAACGAGCTCACAAGAATAAAAATGATAAACAATCAGGACATCGCAGTCATAAAGCATCTTCACACTCCAAATGCATCTTATGTAAGGAAAATCATCCAGTTTCAATGTGGTCTGTTTAAAACATTGTCAGTTGTAGGACGTAAAAAAGTTGTCACTCGTCATCACGGCTGTTATAATTGTTTTACGCCTGGTGATATACATCTTCAATACATAAAAAGGGAGAGCTGAGAATTACGAATCTTAAGAGCAATTACTTGTGATTCTCACAAATAATTGTTCTACCGATCTGAATTCCCAACTCTCACCTCGACGAGTCTTGCTTTTTCCTAGACATATTATTCGAAGGCCAGTATCTAGCTTTCCTGCGCCAGGCTTGCCCTTCAGTAGAATCGATTTCACTATTAAGACTTTTCTTGTCAGATGCTGGTAAACTGATCACTTATCAGTATCTCGGAGAAAGGGTTCGATAATTACATTAAGTAAGGCAAGTTTTGGGTATGGCAAGTTAGATGGAAATTAGCGGTATTAGAGTTAATTAACAACCTCATGATTTTTATGATTGGCTCGCACGCCCCAAACCACAGGTGCCGCGCGCCAATCCCAACCAGGCGATTTCTCTGATTGGTTCGCGCACCCCGCGCCACGGGTACTGCGCACCAATCACGAACCAGGAGTTTGCGCGCCAAATTACGAATTCGAATATTGAATAATTACAATTACATTA